>KV010149.1:13014-55536 GCA_001598015.1 Dorcoceras hygrometricum | reverse complement strand
GTGGGGGCTGGAAATAGGGCAAATCATCAACTGCTCGAACGATTCCCTTATGCCTATCTGAAATTAGGCACACGCCATTTGCTCCTCGAACCACACATCTCCCAATGATTTCTAAGAACAATTTTCATGAATCAGCAGTTTCTTCATCCACTACGGCAAAAGCTAGTGGTAGCACTTGATTGTTCGCATCTAGAGTAACAGCAACCAATATTTTGTGCTTATATTTTATATATAAATGAGTATCATCAACATTAATTATTTTACGACAGTGTTGAAACCCATCTATATTAGGCTTGAAAGCCCAAAACACGTAATTCAAAGTCTTCATCGGATGGTTGGTTTCCCTTAGGTGCTTCCACTCCACAATTTTTCCTGGGTTATATCGCACCAGAGCACGCAAATACTTTGGTAGTAGCTGAACAGAGCTCTCCCACGTACCATAAACAATTTCGATCGCACGTCTCAAACTTCTCCATGTCTTTGAATACGTGATTTCGTATCCATATTTTTCTTTCATATTCTCCATTATATATTTGATCTCGTACGAAGGATTACAACGTACAATACCCAACAAAGTCTGAGCGATCATGTTGCTGTTCAGGTTGTCATGGTCAATTCCGATGTTGGAGGCCATACATGTATGAGGTCCACCATATTTAGTGATTTTCCAATAACCTGTCTTTGAATTCAAAGAAGCTCGTAAACCCCAACGACATGTGGTTCTGCTTGCAATGTTCTTGCATCGTACCTTCCACAAAGTGCGTGTGCTCTCCAATACAGTATACTCACGTCTAACAATTCTAACAGAATAGTCCTTCACAGATGCAATCAGATCTTGTTTATCTTTAAACATCATGTTTACAGATAACTCACCTCTCTCAGTGTTGTAGTAGCTCGTTCTTCCAGAAGGTACACCAATAGAATCAGGTATCTCTTCCCCGAACACTGTAGTAAAAAAAGATGGCATTTCATGTGTGCTGGAGAGAAATGACGTGACTTGTCGTTGTGAAGTTTCTCCTCGGACAGGACGAGATGATGTCCCCTCGTGCATGATATCCTCATGTTCAGCATCAGCAGGTTGTTCATCAGACTCATCAGATGATGTGTCTGGTTCGGTATCAATGTTATCAACATGTGTATTAGCGTCACCCTCGTCCGGAGAAGCTACCTCTGTTTCGGGATCAGCAGTGTTCGTGTCAAAATATTCATGTCCTTCGGTGAAATGTTGATCCCATGATCCACTTCCATGCTCCAGAGATATATTGCGTAATCCTTCGCTAACCTGTGGAACATAAAATTGTGGCTCATGGAACACATCATATGTAGAAGTACCTGCTTGGTTAAAACCCCCTCCATCAGAGACATGCTGAATATAAGAATCATCAGGTTCATTATAAACAACAGTCGGATTAATTGACTGTGTCTCCACGTACAAGTGCAAAATCTGCATATTGGGACATTGCATCACAAATTCTAAAACACCATCATCTTCTATATGGATTAAGACTTCTGTCCAACACGATCTCTCCATAAATGCATATTTCGTAGATAATTTTATAGAAAATTTAGAACTGTCAATGTTCAACATTCTACACACAAATTCAACCAAATCAAACAAACTTATTGATCGTGGTACTCTCATCGGTCTTCGATGTGAAATCGAATATCCGACAGAGCCATTTGCAACAACAATATCACCACCAAAATATAAAAACACTCCGACAGAATCCATTTGAAAAAACAAAACCTAGGTTATTTGATAGATAAATTTCTTTTCCCAAAAATTAGCAGATAGATAAAATATAGATATAGAATACTAAAACAAGAGATAGATGAAAATATAGAGCAGATAGAAGATTCAAGTTTGAGAAACTGCGAATGGTGTATAAACTGTGAAGGCTGTTATGGATCAATAATAATATATATAGGCTGTTAAAGGTTCGAATTTTCTGAAATGAGCAAGAAAGGAGCACGCTTCGAATTTTCAACAAGAAAGAAACACACTTCGAATTTTACGATGGAGAAGAAAGGAGCGAATAAGGATTTGTGGTAAGATTACAAAGCTGCAGCGTGCAGGGATAATAAATTAAAGCAGCGTCCGCGCTTAAGGAAAGCGGACGCTGTAAAATTTTTTTTTTTTAAAAAACGAGCGTCCGCTGTTACTGACAGCGGACGCTCACTTTCTTTTTTTTTTTAAAACAAACGAGCTATCCTTGATAGCGGACGCTCAATTCTTTATTTTTTTTTTTTTCATAGGGTCCGCTTATATGAAAAGCGGACCCTCGAGCGTCCGCGCTCCGCAACCGCGTTTTGCGGTATTTTTGCAAACGTCCCGTAGACACATTATTTTTGCAAATGATTTTCAAATTTACCTTATTTTTAAAAAAAGCCCAAATTTTTTGTCATGACTTAATTTCCCGTCCAACCATTATTATTTTATACACTAAGGCTCCATTTGGACATGTTTTTTAAAAACATTTTTAGTGTTTTTAAAGTTAAAAAACTTAAAATATGTTTTTGGATAAGATTTTTATAAAATATTTTTGAAAAATATTTTTAAATAACTAGTTTTAAAGACACTTTTTGAAGAACAAGTGAAAATATGCTTTATAATGTTTTTAGAATACAAAATATAGGTAAACTTTATAATAATGATCAATTAAGTTTTTTTTATTGGATTAATGTTTTGAATGCTATTTTAATACTATTTCTTAATTATAAATTATTTTTTTAAATAATATCTAAATAATTTTTAATTGAAAAATATTTTTATAAAATAGTTATCCAAACATATACTTATCTTTAAAAAACTTTCAAAATACTTTTGTATAAATATTTTTAAAAAACTTGTCCAAACAAAATCTAAATGTTTCATTTCTGAAGCTTGAACCAGGGAGATTATAATTGACGTCGAACCGATGCTCAAACTATTTGTTTAGAAGTTAGATTTCCGTATATTTCACAGTATTCACCCACGTGCATAGCATACGAAAAATATAGTATATTTAATCTCTAAATTTATTTTTTAAAATATTCTATTTCAAATTTTTATTTAAAAATACTTAATAAAATATTTTAGAAAAATAATTTATTTAAAAACCAAAAATTACAGACAGATAGGGACTCTTCTGCATTTTGTTTGAAATTGTCTAATTTTAGTTATATTTTCCATAAATTCTTCATTAATAGTATAATTTTAAATTTATCATCAAGAGTTTTTTGGAAATCCGTGATAAATTTAATTTAAAATCTTTTATTTCTGGGATGGATGAATCCTTGCAGTAGCTTTTTGATTTTGATCCATCATATTTTTCATATAAATGGCTTAATGAAAAATATTATGTATAAAATAATTTATTTGAAAACCAAAAATTACAGACAGATAGGGACTCTTCTGGATTTTATACCCCCCTCTTACGTCAGTGCTGACTTGATCAAACGCGACAATCGCTCACAGTAGCCGCGTTAGCCTAGATAGACTTAAATGCGCTCCAAATCCTGGCCTATATATATAACATATATAAATGTCAAACCGTTCGAAATTCTGGTTTCGTATAAAATTGTCTTGACGGAGAAGAAAGCGCATGGAAACTGAGGTAAATTCTCTCAGTTCCTCGATCGAATTCTTAATTGGCCTACAATATACTGTCGTAAATAACTTGATTAAATTGTGGTGCTTGAATTGTTTTTGGTGTCGATTCATGTCCGAACATCGTATTGTTTTCATGTTAGGCGGTATTTTGTTGTGAATATTTCGAAATTTGTGATGAATGAGTTATGGATGTCTGATATCCGAGTTTGTATCATTGTATATGTGCATTGTATTTCGGTTGATAGTCTCATGCTGTGTTGAAACCTTTCAGCTGAAATTTGTTGTGTAAAAGTTTGAAAGTTGGACATAGCATTCTGTTGATATATATTATGTGGGCGGTTTCAACTGATCTGTTTAGTTTCTCGTAAGGAATTAGCTGATATTTGTCAGATGGATTGATTGTGATTCATCAGAATTACTTCGGGAAATTTACTCGCTATAACTGTCTTGAAAATATTTTACTGTTCTGGATGTTGTTTAATATTTGTTGATGATGGAAGGCGAATTTGATCCTGTATCGAATTGTTGATAAAGAATCTGCGTAGACTGGACACCTGTTCTCAATCAAGCTTTGAATGAGTCATTCTGAAATATTTGTTGCTTCACTTTCGTGTAGCAGAACATGGGGCAGCCGCGAGAATCACATAGTTGTTTAGTTACATGGCGGGGACAAAAGTTCAAGGTGGAGATGAACCAAGATGCTACTCTCAAGGACTTGGGTGACCATTTGCAAAAAGTCACTAATGTTAAAGCTGACACTCTTCGGCTTCTTGTTTCCATGGGAAAAAGTTCTACAATTTTGTACCCTTTTTCCGACCAACATTCTGGTTTAAGCCTAGAAGCAGCATCAGTTCTTGAGGTGCCAAGTTTTTTCCTTGTTCAAAAACAACTGACACTATCCTTAAAAACTGCTCTTAAATTTGGCTACGTTGTACACAAATTTGGATGAAGCTTGTTCATAGTCGATTGTGTATGGAGATGAGATTCAGTGAGGAGGTTGATGCTATTCATGAAAAATCTGGGTGCAATATTTTGCAATTTTTTTTGGGAAAATTGTGAGAACTGTGGGGTAGAAGTGTGCGTGATTATATAAAATTCTTTAGTGTTCATTTCAGCAGATCATTGATATAATTTATTTTCTGGTGGGATGTATATATTGGCTATACATGTTGGGTTATACAAAAATAAATAATTAGCTAAGAAAAGCAGATTTGACGTTAATAGACAAAAGATTAGTTTACAGTTTTTTCGTTTTATTGATTGCACGAAACTATGACCTAAGCTGGACTAAAATCAACACACTGGAAACACATCTCAGATGAATGACCGAGTGTTCAATCATGAGAAACTGTCCATCTCTATCCTAGAATAAACCTAGCTTTATGTTTTGCAATGTTATAAAACAAATCTTGCCTTATCTTTCTAGTTTTTACATGTGAGGTAGAGGAGGATGAGAACAATTTATTTGATAACATTGATAAAACCGATAAATCCTGTCTTACAAACTGGCAGTGTTGGAATCGTCATGCTCGTTGGAGTTAGATATGGTTACATAACTAAATCTCACACATGTTTCCAGAATGAATCGTGTCTTCTGTTAATAATTCCTTTTGCCAAATTCTTGCATTTTTGTTTAGCTTAATTTCATTTATACAATGAATGGCTAAATACACCTTCTGTACAGGTTTAAAAGAAAAGGTTTCCTAGTGCATCACTTTCATTGCCATTTCTTGTCTGCTATCTTCTTCAGGGAAAGGCTGTTCGAATGATGGGGGTACTAGATGATGAGGTCAATGAAGTCCTACAAAATGCAAAGGTGGACCACAGGATAGCTGGATTTGATGAAGAAGCAAACAGATTGATGCGGAAGATTCCAAATCAACCCTATTCTAAGCATAAACTTCCTCAAGGGCCTTATATTTTTTGTGATTTTAGAACACTCAGTCTACCAGGAGTAGAGGTAAAGTTTGCATTCGTTCAATAGTTTCTGCATTTCAGCAATGCTCTCATTACTTTGTTGGACGGAAAAAATTTGGGGTTCATAAATCAGAAACTTCCACCTGCTCAAAGTACCAAACAAAATGTGATGAAATTGCACGATGAATGGGAGAATGGAAGTCTTATGGTGTTGTTAAATAATAATAATTATTTAAAAAATTTTGAAAAGGAGAAAAGTTTACAAGGCAGTCTGACCAATATAAGTTCGAAATACTTGATCTTAGCCTTTTAAGTAATATTGAGTTTGGTGAATACCATAACATGAATATTGGCTGTCCTGTGCATCTGGTGTTTATTCTTTCGTCTTAGAATTAACGCATCTGTTCAATCTTGAAAGTCTGCTTACACTTAGAACTCAATCACTTAATTTGAGTTCATACCCTTATATATAGGTAGTTGTATCATGCAACATGTCAGTTGAGAATTCTTCTTGCCATCTCTTGCCTACTTTTTTGGTGCATTACATTTTGTAACCTTGAGTCCTGAAAGTATAACCAAGGCGCAAAATAGGAGGGACAACATGGATTCGTATATCCCAAGGAATTGCTCCGTACGGACATGCTTATCACTTCCACGTATCACACAGTGGTTCAGATCAACATTGAGCATGTGTATGAGTTTGACCAATACACTGACCAATTCTTTTCCTTCTCTATTGATTTGTCCGTCCCAGGGTGAAATATTTGACTGCCATGATGTGATTATGAACATTGGCTTAAATCTTAAGCTGTTTAAGTAATTGTTTTGGACATGATTATACCATATTTTATGAAAAAGAATGTGTTTGAATGAGTTAAAGAAAGCCAGTATTGCAGAATATGGCTATCTAGTATTGGGCTACGAGCTTCTGATGAGATTAACTTTTTCCCAAATTTCAATTATCATCTTGGAAGTACTTGCACGACATGGAAAATGACAGGAGAATTTTCCACAATGCTTAAAGAAATGATAAGAACAAGCACACTTTGAGTCTGTACTAAACTCCAAATAGCAAATTCTCTCAATGATGATATTTCTGAATGAATTCTTTACGATCTCGATCATAACTTTAACTATTTTTTCCTACTGTAACCAACAACCCAAAAGTGCAGCAAAAGTCAAAGCTAACTATGACAATCTCTCTGCCATGTTGGTTTACTACGTTTGCCGATTTGTATCGTTTTCCTTCTCTTCTGGCTTAGACTCGAGGGTTGGATGCTCCTTAACTTGTCCACAATTTATAACTCCCTTGTTGGCACGTTCTTTAATCTGTTGCTCCACTAGTTCTGACCCATGTCAATGCTTGGGCTTCTAATTATGACGAGAAAGTACAATAAATCAAATCTTGGTTCCTCATATCTATACCTTGAGCAGGTTATGGTTCTTCTCATTGGGTATCACTTTTTGTCTATTATTCTGTAGGCATGGACAATGTCCTGAGATAAATAGTGTGCTCGTCCATGCTGTTTGACCTTGTTATAAACTAATTGTCTCTCTCTTTCATGCGTTTTAATTTACTATTGAAATTACTAGAATTAATATATTCCTCCCATAGAGGGAATAACTTGAGCGAGTACTTGTATTCAGTAATTAACCTCTGATGGCATGATGCCAGTTAAATCCTCCTGCATCAAAGGCTTTGGATTTGCTACATACACTTGCTTCGGATCCAGGAATTGTTGCAATTATGAACAAGGTACATTTTTGGATGTAGTCTTCCATTTCCACAAAAGTTAAGACATCCTTTCAATTATAACATCTTTTCTTTTCATGGGCGTCTTAAGCATCATTGGCGAGTGGGAATTTTAACAGAAATGGCACCGATTGGTTATGTTGGTGTAAATCCTAGATGCATACTTGGCCTCAACAAGGTGAGGATCCTGATGAGAAACTGTCACAATTTTTTGTTATAATCATACTTTATACTCACACAAACTTTGAAGGCTTGCCTATCTGTTTAACTTCTCTTATAACATCTCTGATCCTGCTTATGTTATTGGTTTGTGAATTACATAAAGAATCATGGGGAAGAGATATCGCTGCGCCTTCGAACAGATGACCTCCACGGTTTCCGTAAATATGAAAGCATTAAGAAGACTCTTCTTCACGAACTAGTACGTTATTACATTCCAATCTGTTCTGTTTCTGTTAAAAATAATTAAGACTGTGTTTGGTTTCATTTTCAAAACCATGTTTTCAGGAAACGCAGACAACATACTTTCACCGAATTCGCTCAAAGTACATTTCATTTGCATTTACAACATACAACTATTATTTTTCAATCCAAGTACCATTCTCAGAATCAATTTAATTATTATATTATAACCCAGGTCAATAAGAAAACACACCTAATGTGCCGATAATAAATCCAAAACCTAAAGTTTTAGGGGTCTGCTCTTTTTTTCTTTATGTTTCAGTTCTACTGCTGATGTGTGAATACCTCTGTATTTGGCACCTTCTTAGGCACACATGGTGTATTCCGAACATGATGCTAACTTCTATGCTCTCGATAGTCAGGTACTGGATATCAACTTGTTTCTGTATCCCATTCCCTCAAGAATCTCCACTCGTTGTTTGTTGCATATTGTGTACGTCTTATAGAGAGTGCTCTGTTGCTCCTGTACATATATATATATGTAATATTTAAAACTTTATCAGCTTAACAAGGAAGCAGCTACTCTTGACTGGACTAAATCAAAGGGCCACACCTTGACTGGTTCCACACATAGAGTGCAATTTGAAGAAGAGTTTGATATTAACAGAAATGCGACCTCATCACAAAAGCTTGGAGGACAGACTTATATATTTCCTAATGCTATTGCATCTTCAGTGAGTGCTGCTTATCAACGTTTAGCCAACTCATCAAGTGCACTTTTGCGATCATCTGCGGTACGTCAAAATAAATAAATAATTCTCATAGGTGTTTGCCTAAAACCTGATTTCATTTGCAAAACAACGGGAAAAATTCAGATAGCTTGGCAAATTCAATGGCATAGCTAATTCTGGTGTCTTCTTTTACAACCAGAATGTTTTGGAACTTGATAATGATGTTGATTATAAGGATGAGTCCTTGGAGATCGAGAATAATGTGAAATCAGGAGAAACCCATGCGGAAGTCGAAGCTGACCCTGATAATTCTCAAGTGAGAGAAAGTTTGTCTCCTCACAAAATTGAGGGGTGTGAAGAACCAAATCATAATGTCTCCAGTGCCAGAATTAGGCAAAGCGACCCTGGAGCACTAAACAAAACTTTACAACCTGGACGTGATGATTCTGAAGCAGATAATTATCCAAGATTTCAGAAGACGGAGAGACGTGATCAATTGGACTCTCTTATGCATGCAACTACAGATATTCCTCGTCATGTTGAACCTGAGCAAAATTATACTTCGGAAGTGACAATGGCTGAGCCTGATTCTGGTGAGACATCATCAAGAAGCCAAATCGTTGATTCCGATTCAGATGATCCAAAATTACAGATAATCCAAGACACAGTCACCATTTTATGCGATCGTCTGCAAAATGCTATTCATTTACTGAGAAATGAAGTTAATCCCTCAGAAGCTGGTGTCGTTTTACATATTTTAACCAAGATTATACGGTATGACTTGAATTTGAGTAATTTATTTATTTATTTCATCATTAACTATTGTTTAAGAACTTATGCATTCAGTGTCAGAGCTGACATTTTAATTATTGACAGTAACGTGATCGAACACCCGAATGAGTTAAAGTTCAAAAAACTCAGAAAGGTAATTTTAATACCTGCATGTTTTATTAACTTTATGAGCCATGAACAGCTTTTTAATGATGATGTCTGGCTGGTATTGTTGATCTGTTGCAGGCCAATCAAGTGCTACAAAAGAACATTGTTAGATACAAAGGTACTGACTTTATCTTCCATTTAAATTCACATTTTTACACCCTTCTCTTACTGTGCTTTCAACAACATGAAAATTGACACAACATAATATAACAATCTGTCCATTCATCTCATCCAACAACCGGGTCCAGTCAACCATTCTTAATAGTGGTCGGGTTTCCGCCACTCTGCAATTCACAATTATGCCATATGTTCCGTCTGGATGGAGAATATTTGAAACTTAAAAACGTGTCATCTTCAGTTATAATATAATGTCATTTTGTGGCAGCTGCTATGGACATTCTCACACTGATTGGATTCTGTGAAGATGTTATGGATGAAAATGGGAAGGCTGAAAACTTTCTAGTGTTGAAGCGAAATGATCCAGGTTTATTATGGCTTGCCAAATCAACTATTGAGACATACATTGCATTGTAAATGAGTTTATGATCAACAGTGTTAATATAAATGGGGATGCCCATATATACGATATTGTGCAGTTAATATATTACCATTGAGTGTAATATGAAATCAAAAAGACACAGTTGTTGTATCATACACTGTGCTATCAATGTTGTAAAATTTAATCTGTTGAGTTATTTTGGATTATGATTTTTAAACTGCCGTGGGTGAAAAATGTGCTAATAATGTCTTTCTGGTGTATCTTCTGTGTCTATATGGTCACCCATCTCTGGTTATTCATGTGATGTAAATGCTAGCGCTTTGATTAATTTATGTCGTGCGACTTGTATTTGTTTCAAGAAAGCGTTCATGATGAGAAAAGCTGGGAGAATTGGGTGAAAGGGAGTGAAATCTATTCTAATTTGAAAGAAGGGAGCGAGGATTTTGTGACCAAATTGGCCCCGAGAAACGCGACCCACTCGTACACGCGACCCACTCGTACACGCGACTCAATTCTTTGTCGCGACCCGCGACCCAATTCTTTATCGCGACCCAATTGATGTTGTATACGCGATCCAATTCATACTCGCGACCCAATTCATACTCGCGACCCAATTTGGTTCAAACACGCAACCCATATACGTGACCCAATTGTTTTGATCTAAGTACGTGACCCAACTACGCGACCCAATAGTATTTGTTTAATAATTTCACGACCCATCCAGTGCAATTTCATAACCCACCCCGTGCAAGTTCATGACCCAATTGGTTTATATATTTTATATATTAGTTATAATAAAAGTTAAATCTGTACAGTTGGTGTAGTGGTATGAGAGCTCTTTCTCAATCCATGTACCAGTGTTCGAGTCCAAACTAACTCAAATCAATTATATTCTATACTTTTCAAATATCAAACATGTAAATAACTCAAATCAATTATATTCTATACTTTTCAAATATCAAACATGTAAAAAGACTAAAGTATCCTTAAAATCAATCCCTTTGACCAAAATAAAAAAAGTCAACTCCCTTCCTTTTAAATAACATAGGAAATGAGTCACTCTTTTTTAAATGACCCGAGAAAAGCTCTTCTGTCATTACTTACATTTGTTTAAAGTTACATTTGACAGTTCATCCTTCTATTTCCGAAATTTGTACCGTAATCTGTTTTGAAATTTGAATAACAAAATATTTCAATATTTATATTTACAAAGGGAAGCGGGTAAGGTTACCCGTGAGAGGCGCTACTAGACTACGTTGCTGCGCCTGGGTTTGCACCAGGCGCAGCATTTCACCAAGGCGAGCCCTGGTGCCGTCCTGCTCGCTTTGAACGTGCTCTCAGGCATGCTTAAAGCATCCATAGGGTTTTTCTATTTTTCTTTATGAAGTTTAGCATCTTGAAAATGTAACTGCTCTTTACACCCCAAAGCCCCAAGTCCTAGAACATACCAGAAAAGTCCAAGACAGAAGAAACCCACCAAGTGAAGAACACAACGATCGCGAGGAAGACTGGAAGAGAACATCTAGCTGTGCGAGCAAGAAAGACTGGAAGAGTAGCTTGCAAGAACCAAAGAAGACACGTGATAGCAAATGCTGGCAGCAGGGTTCAGTTTGGTTTTTTTTTTCAAAGGTCTTTGTGTTTTTTTTTTTTCAGATTAATGGCAAGTTCTGAAAATAATGAGAAGATCCTGGCTGGAACTATGGTAATTAATCGATCCAAAAGAAACAAATTACGTACAACGTGTTTTTTGTGGCAAAATTGTAAGTGAGAATTTATCGCCACAAACATCTTGCTGGAGGCCATCGAACACTTGGAAGATGATGAATTTCTTCAATCCCCAAGAAAGGGAAACAATCAATCGCAAGTTCGACAGCAAGTTCTGCTGTCGTGCCCCCTGTTCTCTCAAGTCAAAAGATAGAGACAGTTGGTCCACTTGATTATTATTTCTTTGCCAATGATATGGAACAAATTTAAAGCAGGGAAAGGAAAAAGGAACGAAATATTTAAAGAAATATGATGAAAATCAAAAAACGAGTGAGAGACAAAAGTTGTAAAGTATAATACCTTTAAGTAATTTTATAGAGTTACGTCTTACTGCACTTATGCTTGGAAACCTGCTTTTTACCATGAAAGTTAGGGTTGCTTATTTAAACAAAGAAACAGACAATATGAAAAAAAAATAAAATTCTGTAAGATTAGGGACAATACAAAAACATGGATGCACTTTAATGGTTGGTGGATGGACTGATGGAAAGGGAAGAACTTTTGATTCATTTTTTCTTTGGTGATTGGTGCAACAGGCAATGTATTTCTAGAATCTGTGAATGGCTCCGGTGTTTCTCATACTGGTATATTGTTGTTTAGCTTACTTGAAAAGTATGTGGTGCAAATTGATCCGAAGAATGCTTGTTCAAGTCGTTACAGATAATGCCTTAACACATGTTCAATAGGTATGAATTATAAATTCAAGTGGTTACTTACTAATACTCGTGTTCCACTTTTCTGAACTGAACATCTTTTTAAAGAAACTGTTTGGGTGTCCAAAATCTGTGGCAAAACGAGTTTTCCAAGCCCTGACCTGTGAATTCTCTTATCATGATCAAAACTTATATATATACACACCTATTCACCATCATTCTCCTCTCATAAATGTTCTCAATACAAGAATTTTGAAGAAATGTTCAAGCATCAAATCTAAACATTCACATGTAGTTCAGAATATGTATGGAAACCTTTGCATCAAATGCGTCCCTGCGTATTGATTACTGGAGATATATTATTACTTTAGGCAACAAATTAACAAATATAAACTTCAATGTTTTTATCCAACAAGTTTGCAATAATAAAAGATAAATAATACATTTGAGTTAAATATAAATTATATATATGAATAAATATTGTTCTATATCAAGAATCAACAAAACTCATAGCTACAGTTGGTTGACCGGGAACCTACTCTAACACAACACTTGCATCTTTGGATAGAAAGTTCTCAAATGGGCAAAAACTGAATTGATAGTGGAGGCAATCACCTGTTGAAACTTTATTGCTACAATGACCATGGCCAATTATCTGAAAGTAACTTTGGATGAAAGAGAGAAAAAGTCTGAAGGTGATTTCAACATGGCCTCTGATGAAGCATATGTTAAGGATCCAGCACAAGCTTCAAAGCATAGTATCTTGATTCTGCTTGTCCTAATTTAGAAGTATTTGTGGAGCCGGTTCTTAAACCTATTCTTCTGGACACCTGCTTCTAACCTGGCAAGCTACTGGTCATGATGCATATGTTGATCAAGATCCATCATCTCACCTTCTTCCTTCTCCAATTATTGAAGAACATCAGGCTCCCAATTCACCTATTCAAGTTGCTGCCTTATCAGATGTAGGAAGCATAAATCCATCTACAAATGCCAATTGGGTCCTGCTCGCTTTGAACGTGCTCTCAGGCATGCTTAAAGCATCCAAGGGTTTTTCTTTTTTTTTTATGAAGTTAGCATTTTGAAAATGTAACTGCTCTTTACACACCAAAGTGTTAGAGTAGATGCCCAACTAGCCAACTTGTGGCATGTGGGTTTATAGACTCTTCTATATGACAGTCTTTATATATGATATTCGCATTTATTTATGCATTCTTTATCTTCATTATGTTTATATAATGTTAACAATTGTGTTGGATAAAGACCTAGAATGCACCATAGTGTATGTTAGATGTGATAGTGGGTATGGCGGCTATCATGAAACACATCTAATAGTCACTGTGTATTCTGAATTAGTTCCTAGTCGATTGGGCCGTCAAAATGAGGATAAGGCCGCCCGAGCTTGAGACTAGTATCAGATGTAGGAAGCATAAATCCATCTACAAGTGAGCGTCCTACACAATCAGCTCCCGATTCATCAGTCCAAAAAAGAGCTCCAAGCTAAGTCACTCTTGCAAGGTGTTGTTTCTTGAGATACCCATTAGTTCTTATTGCCGATGTTGATGCAATTGCTGAACCTGAAAATGAGCCGGAAGAGAATCCACCAGGGCATTGAATATTCCTAGTCTAGTACTTCAGATGGATTCATCTCCTTCACCTGATAGCCCATTATGTGGCAATGCACATTCATCCGCTCCAGAATCGGCTGATATTGCTTCCCTATATCAGACTTTGATTACTATAGGACAAGAGTTCAACGATCTTCATGTTGATTAGCTTATGATGTTTGAGGATTTCAAGTCCAGTATGACCGGTGAAATCAATGATGTTCGAATTTCTATGGAATCCTTACTATTCTGATCCCATACTGATCTCCTTCATCAAGTTGATCATATCAAAGCTGAGATTTCAGAGATAACTGTTCTAGGGAAGCAATTATCTGAGGTAGTGGAGTTCATGAAGCGTGCTGGCAGCTCAAAATAAAGGGAATTTTTATACTTCAATCTGATATCAAGCACAGACATAGCATCTTCAAAGTTTGAAATAAAACTTTATTTTGTTTTGTTTATCTTTATCTTACGTCATTTTATTTAGTTTTCATTTATTTAATCCATTGTGTATTTTTCTTGCCACACGAATGATGTATTGAAGATACGTCCTTTCAAATTCATCACGACTACACTCACGAGGAAATTGATGTAATGAATCTTTTCTCTATCTTTGCAGAGTACACAACCCCTCTATCAGTTTTCATCATTCTTTCAAGACAAAGACTCTATGGTTCTCTCTAATCTATAACTCTTGCTTCTCTTCCATGATTGTACTCCCAAGAAAATTCTTTCAAACTCAGTCTCACCAACAACTAAGGGCCTTGAAGTTCCTTATGCTATTTTCAGAGAATGTATAAGTCTAGAAACGCATCGATGCATATCTACGGTGGACTACATGTCATTTCTCTCCGAAGAACCACTATCAAGGCAGATGATCGTTGGACGGCCGATGACAGAAGTGTATCTTCTCCTAAACAAGGTCAGACAATGAACATGACGGAGGAAGCGTGTGTTGGACCTTATCAGAATATAGCAATTAGTTACACTAGCGCACATAGTCTCCAGTAAGGTTTATGGAGATACTGTGACCAAGAAGGTCGATGGCTCACAGTCCAGCTCTCAAGCTCTCTCTTTTGGTGCTACTGAGTGGAAAGCTCAACTGAGAAGTTGAGTCTAGCATATCTTTGCCAGTTAACTCGAACTGGAAATATAACAGGGCATTCCACAACAAATCATCCAAATCCATAAAAAATATGGCCTTGCCTGTAAGAGGGAAACACCCAGAAGCGAGTCCATTCGTCTCTCTAAGAAACTGTGCAAAATAGTGCACGGTCAAAGATACTACAAGGGTACCTCAGCTTGTTTACCATTAGGTGCTGACGAAAAGGGAGAAGATTACTATAGTATAAGAGTTAAGTAAGAAGAAGCAAAGTAGATTAGATCAGTTCAGGAAAGATCGTCTAAAACTAAACCGAGACTGCTATTTCAATTTTTAAATGTTTTTTATGCTAATTGCGTACAATGTAATTTCATAATCTCAATGAAACACTGTACATTTATTCTATTACACGTTTTATTATTTTAGTTGATAAGAGACTACAGAAAATGGATTTAATAAATAAAACAAACAGGCTATGTTTTGTCATTGCAAGAAAGGGAAATTGATGGAAATTCATGTTTGGTGATAATTAATTATTAACTGGGGTAATGTGGTTCACGTTTAAAAAGGAAAATGTTAATAGCTAGATACTTACCGGAGAAGAGCTAAGAAAGAATTGATTAGATAAGAACAGATTAATTGCAAGTCTTAAAGATCAAATCTGTTGCAAACTTAGAAGATCACTTGCAAGACTTAAAGATCAGATCGGTTGAAGAGCATATGCAGCTCACATTGACAGTACATTTCAAATCAAAGCAACATATCAGTTACAATGAAATAGCTCAGAGTTACAAGACAACGAATATAAGATATTGTCAGGACATATCTTTGACGAGGTTTTCAGGATAATAAAGCCATTGATTTAGAGACTTATCAACTATGAAAAGTATCAAATGTCAAAGAGAATTAACAGCCGATGTTTTCCGTAAAGCTTAAAGGATGATAAGCATTATGATGAGTACTTTTCGTGGAATATACACAAGGAATATTAAATACTCATATAATGTTCCTGAAGAAGCCTTAAAGATCATTACTACTGTGAGTACCGTTCGAATGTATTAACGTTGAGATAAGAAGATCATAAAAGGCCGAAGGATATGAATCATAAAGGAGTGACACACAAGACAACTAACAACTAGATAACTAACAACTCAACAAAGTTAAGTCACAAGACTATGAACAATTGATTTGTCATCACTCACAAACCATCAGCTCACACAAACTGAGATATCTAATCATTTAGGATCACTTTGAGAATTAAATTTCTTTGTAAGAAAATTTGTAAACTGACAAAACAGTGTTTCTGTTAAGATTAAGTATCTAAGAGTTTCAACTCAGATCGTGTAAATTGAGCTGAATAGGTTTGTGCAACAGAAGTGTTATAATGATCAAAGTCTTATAGTGAATTTGTTGTGGAAACAGAAGAAGGGAAGACGTGGAAACTTGTCTTCGAACTTCCAGGAACATCCTCGTCTTACTTACATTATTTGAATTTTTTTAAGTTCACTATTAAATCAAACTGTTTTCGCACAATATTTGTAATTTGAGATAACAGATCAGTCTGAGAATCAAGTTGAGGTGTTAAGTTAAATCAAATTATTCAAAAAATTTAAAGTGTTTATTTACACGACTCTAAACATAGTTCGGATCCTATTATGTGTATAAGTTTTTTAAGAATGTCACATCACCAAAATTAACTATAAATTTGATAATATTTTATATTAAATAACATTTGGTTTTTGGTTAATATATTTTATAAGATATAATGACAATTGACTTAGAAATTGAACTTACATTTATAATAAAAGTAAGGAAGAAAGAGATAAAATAACAATAATAATGAATAGAAAAAATGACTTCTTTCGAAATTTTCTTTTTAAAAAAATAGAATAGATGAAATAAAGAGAACCGCCAAATTTTTTTATATTTGGTTTGTACGTCTTTTATGTTTCATGACATTAACAAATTAACAACATTTCCGAGTACTTAAGGTTTTAGAAAAACTATTTGTAAAAGTGAAAACACTACTGAAGTTTTACCAAAAAAAAAAAAGAAAAATCAAAGAGGATAAAGTCAGTTCTTGGCTTAAAATTTGAAAGATGGATTTAGGGCCGGAAATGAGTTTAGGGGAAGTGTGAATAAATTCTTTCAAAATTTTTAAGAGCTGCAACAACTCATGTTTGAAATGTTCAAAAATATGAACCAAGCACCGAGTAATTATATTCGAATTTGGTTTTCAAACCAAGCGGAGGATATTCAATGTAAGTAACACTCTATATACTAACTAAATTTTGAAACCATACTATGCAGTTGATATGAAAAGTAAATATAAGCAAGTGCGATAAAGTAATGAACACATATTTATTTATGGATATTCGGAGATAACCAACTCCTATGTCAACCCTTCTTTCGCTGTTGAAAAGATTCCTCACACACTTCCCATACCAAAAGTCCTAGCATTCACTCATTATATGGATCAAATAATGATTTAATAGTGTTAGTTCTACAATCACAATGTTTGATGTTTTTAGGTAAAGACTATCAGTTATCTATTCTTTGAAGCACATCTCTCTTTTCATGTGGGTGATTGTGTGTGTGAGGATTTAATCTTTATAATGTATTTAACTCATAGGTATCTTCGGATAGATGGAGAAAGATCTCACTAAGCTGAAGTATCTATTTAGACTTCTTTTCTTGATAAGAACTCTCTTTCTTTATTCTTTTCGCTTCTCATTTTCTTCTTTTTTTTCCCACTTCTCGTCTTCCCTTCTTCTCTATCTCTTGTATCTTCTCTTCTTCTTGATCATCTTCTTTTCTCCTTAAAAATGTGTTATTATAACGTTTGAGTGAGAGACAACGGTCATAATCCAACATTCGAAGTCATCCGCATGTGTGAGCTAATTTGAAGTTTCATAACTTGAAGCATCCGCAGCTTCCAAACTCTTAGTACTTATTCCTGAATATGCCTTTCCGATTGAATGCTCTTGTACTGTCTTCATTAAAAGAAGCACTTGATTGGATTATCCGAAAGATTTTTTGAGAGGAGAAAGTATTCTTTTATCCGGCCGAAAAATCTTCATCATTATCATGTGAAGATTCATTGAGCATGTGAACTTTTTCTTTTCGTGATTTCTTTTTTGTCCAAAAGATTCTTTTAAGCAAGGAAAGTCTTCTTCATCTGAATGAAAATCTCTACGCGTCTTCATCGGAAAGATTAAGTTATCTGAAGAAAACTTGTCTCCTAAAAGTTAAATTTATCTTGAAAACTTTTTTCCGTAAAGTTAAGCTTCTCGAAAAAGCTTTTCTTTATCCGGATAATCTGTTTATCTAGAAGATACTCTTGGAATCATTGAACTTGTGAATTTTTTCTATCAGATAGACTCCTTTTTATCCAAAATAGTTCCTTTATCCGGAAGAACTCTTTTTATCCTAAAACTCTATTTTATCCTAATAATATATTTTACCTGGAAGAGTTCTTTAACCATTTCCAGTAGAATTTCTATCCAATGAGAACGTTCTTGCCAACTTCCGAAAATCTCACTAGTTCAACTTTCACCCGATGCTCTACTGGATTCATCCGGTGGAAATTTTTCATCAGTTTTGCTAGATTTATACTTTCACTTTGTTTTGTACCTATATGTACGCTTGAATAATTATTTTAGAAATATAATAATAACTTTTATATTGTAAGAATCAAGATTACTTGCAGATTTGGAGTGTGTATAACAATTAATGGAGTGTCAATGACACTGCCAAAATTAATAGTACTAATTAAAAACAGCATCAACTTTCTCAAATGTCATATCTAAGAATTTGAAGAAATTTTTTCTAAATTCGAAATTCAACAAAATATCTTAAATCACTTATCAAAAGATAAACATGTGCAGCAATTCGTAATGCATTTTGAGATCGAAAGAAAAATTCAGTTACACTTCCAAATATTTCATTTTTGAGTGATAATAAATTCCTATAAAAGCAAGGCCAATTCAAATGAAAAGGAACTGCTTGGCAATGTCAAAAAGAAATGTAAGATCTCTTAGATCATTCCTCAAGCGAATCACCTCGAAGTTGTTCTGCATTCTATGCCAACATTTTGTTCTTGCAACTTATAAACATGATACTCGTCTTGATCTTCCAGTGTGAGACCTTGATTGCATCCCCGGCAATTTGTTCTTGAATTATGTTCTTGTTATCTGTTGCATATTTGGATATGTGCATGAGTGAATTCATCAATCAATTCCTAGTTCAAGGAATCCAGCAAAGAAGCATTCATTCATAACCAATAAAATGTTCCATTTGGACAATACAAATAGAATGTGATGCCTATTTGGTCTTAAACTGTTCCATCAGAGTTCTAAACAATAATGAATTTAACCCTTTTAAACATTTCGATTGATAATATCGATAAAGTTTTAATTTTATTATCTTCAGGACAACATTTCAAGCATTTAAATATCTTTCTCGATTATTAAAGAAAAATGGTTTATCTGATCTCTGTCAAGAAGAATAATTAGTGTCCAACAAATGTTAAATTGTTTGGTCACCCATATATATTTTCAAGAAACAACTACACCATCAAAAGAAGTATCGAGTTGAAGTAATTTTCTTTTATTATCTTTT
Source organism: Dorcoceras hygrometricum (assembly GCA_001598015.1). Taxonomy (NCBI): domain Eukaryota; kingdom Viridiplantae; phylum Streptophyta; class Magnoliopsida; order Lamiales; family Gesneriaceae; genus Dorcoceras; species Dorcoceras hygrometricum. The sequence continues at coordinate 35,957 of KV010149.1, read as the reverse complement.
CTTTTTTTGACAATACAAATTATTATATGTGATCTACGTAACAACTAGTAGGATATTATCACATATCTGTTTCTTAGCTATTTTCCCATTAACTTTGCCTTATTCTAAAACTAATTGAATTTTTGCAGAATAAATCAACTTCCTAGGTAAAATCAACTTCCTAGGTTAACTGCTAGCATTCATCAACTGTAACGATTGAAACCTAGAGCGAAATGGTAATTTTCTGAACTTTTAAATGATTGATGACAACTAAAATAGTCAATCCTTAAAAAAGCAAACTCTCTCTGTGACTGTCTGTAGTTCCAAATCATTCTGGTAACCTGTTGCCAAATTCACCATTGAAATTGGCAACTTGAAAAATATTTAAACAATAGCTCAAACCCAAAACCTTATATCTTCAAATAATCAAGAAACAGATATAAAAAAAGAAAAAAACACTAAAATCACCTATTACTATGTGGGACAAGATAATGAAACAAGGATTGTTAGATCGAAGCAGTCAGCTTCCAATAAGTCCCCATTATAGAGAATAATTTACCTCTTCGCCGTCTCTGTTCTTAAAACAAGGCACATGGCATGAGAGGCACCAGCGGCCACAGACAAAACATTGTAATCCCCCAGTCCATCATCTTCCCAAAGAAACTTTACTTCAACTGGAGACGGTTGTACCTCAGAAAGCCCAGGAATCCCTAGTTGATTATCCCTCGCATTGCCCCACATGTACAACTTCCCTAAGTCTGGAATAGAAAACATTAATTTAGTTACGGAAAACCTCTTTTTTTTCGATAAACTTGTGCCTACTCACATGACGAAATTGAGCAACTCTTTTGATTCGCGTTCTTGGATGATATCCAACTTAGAAACGCGGGACAATGACCAGAAATTTATAGGTAAAATATGAGAGCAATTTCTATATCAGTACCATGACATATCCCTGTTCAATTAGCAGCTGCCAAGGATTTATGTCTGAGAATTTTAATTTATCAATACTTCGGTTCTTTTTCAATTCTGTTGTTCTACATGAACTATATTAGTGGAGAATTTTTTTGGAGGCAAGTATATTTGCCACAGGATGAGAAAAATTTGCAGCTAGCTACCAACCTTGTAAAATGCATAGTTTAAGATGTAGCATATAGTTTCTCTTCAACGTTTAATAATCATTGAAGTATATGTACATGGAAAAGATAATGTGCCAATGAAAGATTTTATAATATCAATTCCAAATAAGAATTTGTATAAGAACGGACTGCTTACCAGTTATAGCTGCTGAATATGAACCCCCACAGGCAATATAAATCACCATCTCTTTAGCTAAGGCATCAACAGGCTCAGGAACCTTTTGTAGATGAAAAGACGAATGGCCCAACTGGCCATGCCCACCATGACCCCATGAAAGCACTTGTCCTTTTTCTGATATGTATTATGAGATGTGGTAAAAGTAGATCCATAAAACTTTTCTCCCACATCAATGCATTTGTAACTGAAATATACTTGTGGTACAAAGTTATTATACCTGTCAACGCAAGGGAATGGTATCCGCCACTGGCAATCTGAACTATACGTTCATCTTTGAGAGCAGGAACAGGCTTAGGTTTCCAGCCACCGATTTTATCACCTCTACCCAACTCATAGTTGGAGTTTGCTGAGGATACAAGGTATCTGTTAGTGGGCGGGCGAAATGCTAAAAGCATGGCAAATAATATGAAAATGATGCTACTTTTTTATAGCAGCCACACTGCCTTCTCAACGCTCATCAACAATCAAGATGAACAAACTATACAACGAATTTTTTTTATGATTTATCCGTGCTGTCAATGTTTCACAATGAGTTAAAACTCTAAAAAAAATTTAAGCAACACATTCTGGCACTCAACGTGACATGTTTAAAGTATGATTGGTTTTCTCCAATGGCAGCATTCATTTACAACAGAATGAGCACAATGACTGATTCCACAAATATATATACCATATCTGAATTACCTATGTCGAAACAGAGAAGAGAACATAGTATCACTAAAAATCTGCAGGTTTCACATAATCTCCAAATGGTAAATTGCATTCATTCTTGTTTTGTGGGTTAAAGGTTCATACGAATATCAGCGATCTCAAAACATGTCTCTTGGAAAAAAATCATTGGCTCGCTTCCGTAACCTAATTATTTTTTATCGATCTAAATTTTATGACCTAAAACTGAATACATGGATTTTATTTAATAAAATCTTGTTTTCATTCTAATTTTACTGTAATTTTTAAAAAATTAAGTTTCCCTTACACTGTCATTGAATCATCTGCAAAAGATTTTTTTATGATTGACATATGGTTCAAATTTATTCTTTTACTAATTAAATAATTTATTGTCAAATCATGATAAAAAATCTTAACTGTAAATTGTATGCATTCTTACCACCCCAGTTCCAAAGTTGTCCATCTTCAGTCAATGCCATCGTGAAAAATCCACCACATGAAACAGCAGCTACTGGCACATGCATTGCCTCTACTTCAGTTGGAGTGCTGAGACCACCTGCATGGTCTGGACCACGACCTGGACCAAGGCCCAATCTACCATCCCCTTCATCTCGTCCCCAAATGTAAAGTTTTCCTACACAACAATATCATGGACGAAAAATAAATTATCACAACAATAAAAGGTGGTAACAAATGCAGTATTGAAGTAATATAGTTCATCTCTGAATATTCAAGAACAGATAATGCTAAACAGCAGGAATAACTAAAATGCCCAAAATGCACAATCACTCTAATGTTCAGGATTCTCTTCGATGCAAAAAACCAATTGTCTCTTGATGAAGAGAGATATTATACAGAACAAGGAAAGTAAAACCCAAAGGTTATTGAAGCTCCAACTTACAAAGTGAATGTAGAAGAAGTGTTGGGTGGTAGTGCGATAGTATATAGAATGTGAGAAAGGAAACAATCGAGTAAAATAAGGGGACGGGGTAGTTATTGTCACTTGGAAATTCCTTAAAATTTGTCTGCTGGCTTGGCTAAAAAGGCAAGGGTTGGAGTGAGACCCTCCTTGTTGGCTACTGAGAGTCATTAACATATCATTTCATTAAATTTTTATAACATCAAATCATCACAGCTATGTTTCTATTTCACAATCATTTGGAAGATTATGCTCTTTGTAAGCCATTTTGGGTTAATAAGAGAGCCAAGATTTTTGTATCAGAGCAATCACTTCTATGAAACGTAAACCAAGTGACACAGTACAGGTACCATTTAGCGTACTTAAGATCATACATTCAAGAAGTAATATGGGTTGTGCTCTAAGTTTCAAAAACAACACTCTTTCCCTAATACAATCATATTCCTATAAAATATACACTTCACGTACACATATCCATATCAACAAATATATTTAATAATTTTTAAAAATTAAAGAATACGAAAATATGCTCATAATTAAAACAAAACCTCTTCAACTTCCAAATATTTCTGCAAAAATATGCCAGAAAATCTTCAAAGATTAATTCCAAACTTTTAATTGAAAATAATAGAAAGCTCAACCCCTTGTATCAGTAGTCCGTAGAATTAAAAGTGCTAAAAAACGTAAAAAGAACTCCAAATGCTCAAAAACTAAAGCTGGTAACAACGAATATCTAACCAGATTTTGTGATAGCAGCTGAATGTGTACCACTGGTAGCTATATGACATATTTCTTCATTCCAAGATCCTTCGATCATTTTAGGCAAGAGTTCTCTATGATAAACAGAATGTCCAAGGGCACCAAATCCACCGTAACCCCTGAAAGCTTTATTTTGTGAAAAAGCATATCAGGATTCCCAGACAACAATCCAACCCAAGTAAAGCGGAAGGGATTAAACACATGATGCATATCTTAGTGGATTCATCCTAATTTGTGAACATTAAACCCTAGAAGAGATCTATCCATAAGGGGAAAAACTGAAACAATAAGAGAAATAAAAGATGTTAGCCAAAGCTCCCTTCAATTCACCATGCAAGCATTAATATGTGAATTAGATAGATGTTCATGGAGAAATACATGTACTGTTTCATGTAAAGATGGCAACCTTGCTGACAGTAATGGAGAAGCTTTATTTTCATAAACTGATGCGCGTATCCAACATACTCACATACACGCACATTATATATTATTCGTACTGGATGAGCTTCACGCTCCTTGTTAAGCTCTGAAATAACAAATGTGAGACGCTAGTGGATGTGAAGAAAACAGTTTGTAAATTGTCTCCTGATCTGTCTTAGCACAGGCCTGAGGCAATTCAGCATTGGAACAATAAATAATTTTATCCAGTTCTATTGTCTTGAGTAATTGTCCTTTATTACTGAAGATTGTAAGATCTAAAAGATGAAGAACGTAACTAAAGGGAAAAGAAAACAACATTTTTGAAGATTTTTGACAATCAGAAAGACTCGCTTGAAGATTTTATGGGACAAGATTCAGAAGCATGTGGAGTTGAGACTCTTTTTGTTCCGAATCCATATGGGGATTGGAGTCTAATATTTTGTTAATATGGTCTCAATTTGTACTTTTTACTTTATATTGAGTGGACACTATCCACTTCTTGTATTTAATATCTGTATCTGTTTCTTTTATGTTATAAGTTTGTTTCATATAAAAAGAGAGAGAAAAAAGTTTTAACTGACAGCTCTCGCTGTTACTGTTAACCTTGATTAATGCTGAATGGTCGAGGTTAAAACGATTAAAAAACAGGAAAGAGGCTATTGCAGCTTCAGCCTCATAGAAATCGGGCGATCAAACACTCTCAGTAATCCTCCACAGAATTTGACCCTTTGGAACATGATTTCTTATCAATATAAGGTATTTAAAGTAAATGAAGTTTTCTCAACTGGCAGAAAACATGAATTTCTTTTTCAAATTTTAGGGAATCAGATAATTCCTTTAGATGCTTACAGAAAAAACTTCGTAAGAATACGTTCAAAATAACAGCAACAAAAAAGGCACAACAGATACGGCTCGAACAAGTACTTAGGTAGCACAAAGCAAAAGCCTCATAAAGCACTTAATTTGGGTATCAGTGTTCTCAATGGTAGCCACTTGGTGTATAGGAAGTTGAAGTTGTCGCCTAGGTGGCTGAGGCAATAGGCTGCCCCTGACCGCTCTGCCACAGCCTCCCACCACTTTCAACACTAGAATTTATGCTAGCAGGACCTTCTTTATTAATTCTAAAAGATCCAACATTTTGGCTCTCATGACCAATAAAATTATAAAAATAGGAAATAAACTGTTTTCATGCCAAAAAAACCTACCCTAGATAGGAAAAGAAAGTTGTATAGTTAATAATCACTCTCTAAACCTTCAAGGCAACTGGAGGAATAAGAAATTTTTTATTCATTCTGCTTTCTATCAGTTCTTTCTTCGGTGTTTTAAAATTTTTGTTTGTTTGCCTAATTTTAGTTGCCAAGCAAGCCAGATTTATGGTTAATTATACCGTACTATTGTAACACAAAGACTGAAGACATCAGATTTGGGGACACAAAGCAGATCGGGTACACCAAAGTTTTAGTAATGTGCAACTGAACTACTTCATAGCATATAATCCATTGCATTAGAGTTGTTTAGATCATGTGATGCCAAAATGAGCCAAGAGATAGAAAAGCGTAGCAAATCAGAGAAATCCATAGCTTTGACTCTTTCAGGACGATCATAAACATCCCATGGTTTTTGAATGCCACTCATGTTAGCTGCAATGCACCCACATGACTTAAGAGAATCACGTCTCACCATCATCACCATCTCTCCATCACAAACACGAGGAATGACCAAAAATTGCAAATCAAAATATATCATTTACAGGAATGGCTCATCGAACAATCAGTTGAGCACTATTAAACAAGCTTCTAAAGTGCTAATAGACGGTTTTAGTCATTCAAAACGATCCAAGAAGCTCCAAAATTGAAAATACTAAGCTACTAATGTGGACAACAAGTACCACAAACTTTCTTACATCATTAAAGAAATTCAAACCAATAATGTCATCCTATCTCAATACTAATACCATTTAACATAATGATCGATCGAGGGGTGAGATAAGGCACTGACCAAGTGAATACACGGCCGAAGGAATCGAGAGCAACAGAATGGAGACCACCAAGAGCAATACTTTTGACATGGGATTCCAAATTAGGATTCAGAGTAGGCACAAAGACCGAGTTTTCGTGTCCAAAACCGAGCCTGCCGCCGTCACCTTTTCCCCAAATCCACAGCTGTCCATCCACCACCAAGCCCGAGTGGAACAGCCCACATGAAATCCCCACTTCGATAGGGGGCCCATTGGAATCTGAAAATCGGGAAAGGCGACCGGGAGTAGCCTCAGAGAGGCGGAAATTCTGCGAAAGACGCAATGAGGCGACGGGTGAAGGATATAGTCGGCTTTCCTCGACGCCTCCGCCGAGCTGGCCGGAGGCTCCGCGACCCCATGAGAAAAGCTGGAGGGTCACTGATAATTCGCCAGTGCTAGAGGAAAGGTCGTAAAGAACTGGAGCTGATTTGGCGGCGGCGGAGTATGGGCGGCGGTGGCGGAACAAAGAGGAGCCGATTTTGCGGTGGCGAAATGCCATCGATTACTGGGGTGTTTGTGTACCATTTTTGCGAGGTTTTGGAACTACTGTAAGTGTAAACCGAACCGGTAGACAACGGGAAGCCCGTTCCGGTTCGGTTCATACAACTCACGGGAGCCGGATTACGTTTATTTGGTTTGTCTCGAGAGAAAAGAAGGACGACTTTGTTTAAAAATCTATTAGTAACTTTTATATCGAATAATTTGATACCTTTTTATGTCATGATAAATAATTTTATGTATACATTACCATCCAACATTTCAAACTTCATTACTTCCAAAATGTCATATTTTTTCATGTGATCACAAAATCCACAAATTAGATAAATTACCAAAAAACATGTTCCATTTACTATTCAATACCTATATCAAATTTTAGTAATTTCCCCGATAGGAAACGAAGTAGACTGACTTAGAAAGTCTATCAACCAACAACGAAATAGTATCGCATCCCCTGTTCGAACGAGATAGATGAGTCACAAAGTCCATCGCAATATGCTCCCAATTCCATTGGGGCACCTCTAAACTCTGAAGCATACCGTCAGGTCTCTCATCTCAGCCTTAACCTGTTGATAGTTCAAACATGGAGCCACAAATCCTGAAATATCATTATGCGTGCCTTCCCACCAGTAGTAAGATTTCAAGGCATGGTACATCTCATTCTCACCCGAATGCACACTATGGCGGCTACAATGGGCCTCGTTCACGATTGTTTCTTTCAAATCAATTAGGTTCGGAACCACTAATCTCCCTTAAAACCACAAACATCCATCGGAAGCAATGGTAAAGTCCTCTAACTGAGATGTCTGGGACTTCAACTTCAACTCATGGATGTACGGGTCAGCCTTCTGCACTGCTCTAATGCCTGTTATAATCTGCAGTTCAACATGAAAAGAAGAAAGTACAAAGTACTCATCACCAGGCTAGAAACGCCATCCTAAAGTCCTCAAATGCTCGTGGATCCTCAAAATACGCAGCGATGTCAGCATCGTATGCTGGGTTTTCCTACTCAGAGCATCAGCAACTAGATTCACTCGCCCAGGCTGACATTGATCTCATAATCGAAGTCCTTGAGCAACTCCATCCACTGACGCTGTCTCATAAAGATATACTTCAAACTCTTATGGTCGGTGTACGCAACAAATTGCTCACCATATAGATAGTGGCGTCAAATCTTCATGGAAAACACAATGACCGCCAACTCCAAGTCATGAACGGGATATCTAGTCTCGTGAGGTTTCAATTGTCGAGACGCATAAGATATCACTCACCGGTTCTGCATTAACACGCATCACAAACCACTCAACGAAGCATCGGAGCACACTATAAATCCTCCTGAACCTGAAGGTAAAGCCAACACAGGAGCAGTAGTTAACTTCTCCTTTAGCAATAGAAAGATACTCGTCTGTCTAAACAAACCTCTTATCCTTATGGGTCGATTGCATCATCGGCCTGGCTATCGTAAAAAATCCTTCAATGAAACATCGGTAATAGCCAGCCAAACCCAAGAAACTACGAATCTCAAAAACATTCTTGGGTTAATCCCAGTTAATGGCTGACTCAACCTTACTGGGTTCCATGGATATACCTTGCGAGAAAATAACATGACCCAAAAAGATTACTCGATCCAACCAAAACTCACACTTGGTGAATTTTGCATACAACAGCGAGTCTCGAAGAGTGCAAAACCAACCTCAAATGCTCTTTGTGATCCCTCTTGGTCCTCGAATATACCAAGATATAGTCAATAAACACGATCATGAATCGGTCAATGTACTCACTGAAAACTCGGTTCATCAGATTCATGAAGACAACAGGGGCATTCGTCAATCCGAATGGCATCACAAGAAATTTATAATGCTCGTATCTCGTTCAAAAGTTCGGTCTTCGCAACATCCTCATCTCTGATTCTCAACTGATGATAACCGGAACAAAGATCAATATTGGAGTACACCACTGAACTCTGCAACGAATAAATCGTCAATCCTCAGCGATGGGTATTTATTCTTCACTGTTTGTTCAATTGTCGAAAATCGATGCACATCCTCATCGATCCATCCTTATTCTTCACAAAAAGAATTGGAGCTCCCCAATTAAACACACTTGGCCTAATGAAACCCTTCTCTAGAAGATCGCGCAACTGATCCTTGAGTTCCCTCAACTCAGCTGGCTTCAACAGATACGGGGCTCTAGAAATTGGGCAGTCCCTAATGCCCATTCAATACTGAAAGCAATCTACCACTCGGAGGGAAACCGGGAATCTCATCAGGAAAGACATCAAGGAACTCTCGAACAACAGGTATATCACCAAGATCCAACCGTGGTCCAGATGTCTCATCCAAGGCATAGTCATAAATCTTGAGTTCTCAATCACAAAAAACTGAACATCTCCATGGCAGACACCAGTGGAATCTTAGATCGAGAATCATTACTATAGAAATACCACTTCTCCTCATACTGAGGTCTAAACATCACCACACCATGGAAGCAATCAGATGTAACTCTATAAGTGGACAATAAATCCATACCCAAGATCCAATCAAAATCTCGTATCTCCAATGAATCAAATTCTTCACTAGCACATTCTTATCAAACTTAAAAACACTGTTGGATCTATGTAACAGATCAAATCTTAATTTTGATGAACACAAAACTTGTTGTTATCTTTCTAAGGATTTAATTGAGTGCGCGGGTCTAAGCTGAAGAAGATCAGACGTGAGTTGTATCGTCAAATCTGATTGGACAAGAGCTGCAAGCTGAAGAAGCGTTGTAGCATATCAGATCGGACAAGAGCTGTCAGCTAAAGAGGTAAGCTAAGCTGAATCAGATCGGACAAGATCTGCTTAGTAAATCAGATCAGGGACGAGCTGAAAGCTGAAGAACTGTACAGTATAAGAAGAGTTGAGCTCAGTTACGAAGTGCAGATCAGTTAGCATAGAACAGTTCAGATGGAGCTTTGAGTTAGAGCAGTTCAGATAAACTTAGAGCAATTCAGATAAGAACAGTACAGAATCAGCTCAGAGTAAGCAGTTCAGATCAGATTATAAGCTCAGGGAGAATTAGATCAGCTTAGATCTTACAAGAGCAGCTCAGAGGTTAGAACATATCAGATTAGGAGATCAGCTCGGATATACAGCCGAGACAGAATCAGCTTAGAGCATATAAGAATAGATGAGAACAGGAGCCGCTTAGATAAGAAACGTCAAATCATCTACAGAGCAGAAAGACTCAGATTAGAACAGCTTAAAGCAGATCAGCTAAGCTTAGAGAAGAGCACAAGCAGATCAACCAGAACGAAGCTTCAACCAGATCAGAAGGAGATCAGCTCAGACGAATTAATTTGTACAAGCTTTATTCAGAATACTATAAGACAAACTAATTTGTTTGATCGATATAGAGCTAACATGTTCAAAGTCATCAAAGCTTACAAACGCATTAAAAGATGAAATACACAAGGTACAACAATGTCATAAACTTTACAGAAGCTTTTCAATAGCTAGGAACTTGTGTCCAACGGATATATCAGATCAGAGGTTATATATATATATATAGGAGTTGAACTGATGAAAGGTGTGAGACAATAAACAAAAAAGAAAAATAGTCGAGATCTGGTACACACAGGTGGCAGCTGGTGTACAAGGTGAGAGCTGCTGTCCAGGTGTGAGATAGTGCACAACCGAGAGCTTAAACGTAGAATCACTATAGTCGGCTGCACAACTTGGGAAGAAGATGAATATATCAACTTCGAAAGAAGTATTTCCCAGTGTGAGAAAACATTTGAGGTAGTGAGCTTGCCATCTTCGAACCAGTTTACACGAAGTGACACTTAATGCTTGTTGTTATCAACTTTCTGTGTCACATTTACAGTAGTAAAAAGACTCTGTAGTGTTAAGCTTTCATTGTATATAATAAACAGAGTGTGTAAGAGCTTGCCAAGCTTAGACAGCTTAGAGAAGTATTTTGTTTGTACTTTACAGATAGTGAATTTGTAATAGTTTGGTGATCTAGGAGTTCACTCAGTTGCGGCTGGAGCGATAGTGTTGTTACATGCACTGTAATAATCAAAATCTTCTAGTGGAATCCTTCCTGTACAAGGAATAAGGGGAGTCATATGAGTATCAGTTTTGAAATTCCAAAAACAAACTCTTCTCTCTTATCTTTTACTGCTTTAAGTTTCTTATCTGTTCACTGTTGAATCGAGTTACTTCCGCACAAATAATTTTTGTTACTCGAGACAATAGATTACGCTGAGATCCTCCGAGATGGTAACTCAGCTTTGAGACAAGCCGAAAGCTTGCAAAATAATTTTTTAAAAAGAGTTTTTCTTAAAATAGAGAGGAGTTCATTCACCCCCCTTTAATTATTTGGCAAAGAGTTTTTCGTAAAATCGAAAGGAGTTCATTCACCCCCCTTTGAATGCCTGAGCTGATATCTCAACTCTTTTCGATCCTAACAAGTGGTATCAGAGCAGTTATCTCAGTGTCTGAACAATTGTGTTGTTTGAAATTATTAAATATGTCTATCTCTCACTCCAAAATTCCTATATGTTCCAAGGAAGAGTACGATGTCTAGAAGATAAGGATGCAAGCTCATCTGGCAGCACACGATGATGACATGTGGTTCGTCATCACAAATGATCCAATCAAGATAATGAAGCCAAATACAATCGTGGCCATCTCTGCCGGTGCAGCACAATGGGTTGAGAACCCCAGATTGGAGTGGACAACTGAAGATAAAAAGAAGGAAAACTTAGACAACGTGGCCAAGGATATATTCTACAAGATGCTAGACAATAATATATTCAATAAGATTCAGACGTGCGTCACTGCCAAAGAAATCTGGGACAAGTTGATTCAAATCTACGAAGGAAATGAAGAAATCAAGGAAAAAGAAGTTCATTGTCTAATGGCAGATGACAATGATGAGATATTCGATTTTTCTAATATTGAATTTACACGCGAGGACTTAGTATCAGCACTGAGATGGTCCATGAGTACAAAAAGCTTTCTCAATCATTTGAGGAAGTCAAAGCTGAAAAAAAGAGTCGTGCTACAAAACCTGAGCTTGTAAGCTCAGACGATTTGCAGACTGCTCTAAGAAAGCTACGAATGAGAATGAGGAATTCAGGAGCAGGTCTCAGGAGATTATGAATGAAAATAAGTGCTTACCTGAAATTATAAGCTCCTGGACCAAGTCATCTCCTTCACTACAAAAATTGCAAGGAGCTATGATGCCATCTGATGTTAAAACCGTATTGGGTTATGGAAGCGATGAAACAATATGGCAGAGACGTGTACTCACCCAAAGCTGGATAGGACTAAGCTTCAAGCAATGAACTTCGTGAAATCCAGCATGGCACAGCCCGAGGAGTCCAAATCTAATGAGTCACAGGTTGCAGCTAAACCTCAGATATGGCAAGGTGGATACTGTGGGCTGGGGTATACGCCAAGAGATAGCTGGCTAAGGAAACGAATAGAACAGATTAGGGGTAATCTCAAATCTAGTGTAGAAATCCAAGACAGCTCACATGCTTTGACGAAGGAAAGACAGTACAGGCCAAAGTATCATAAGCCCAGATACCAAGGTAAATATACTGTACATCAGATGCATTTCAGATCACAACGCACATGTAGTCACACACATATGTGGATGCATACATTGGTAGATATGTTAGAATTATCCAAATGTCTCGTGAAGGGGTCTAATCAAACCTGGACCCAAGTAAAACCAAAGGGTACCAAACGTTGTTTTCCGGTGATTGCAGGTACAACAGATCTCAGGACTGAAGCAAATGGTACTTGGACAGTAGATGTGCGATGCACATGACTGGTAACCCAAAGCTATTATCAGATCTGAAGACATGCAGTTGACCTAAGACCATCTTTGGTGACAATTCAAAGGATAACACTGTGGGTAAGGGTAAGCTTACCCATGGTAACTTTACTATCGACAATGTTCTTTTATTTGAAAATTGATGTTATAATTTAATTAGTATCAATCAACTGTGCGATAGTAATTACTCTATGAATTTTCAAAAGCACACGTGCAAAGTTTAGAATACGAAAGTTGTGACCATGTTAGTAGGATAGAGATCGTGGAATACCTACAAAAATGACTGGTCAGATCAGCCGCATTCTGAGCAAACCTGCCTAGTAGCTGACTCTTCTAAGAGCTGGCTATGACATCAGCGGATGAATAATCTGAACTTTAAAACACTTGCAAATTTGAGTACGCAGTGAGTTAGTTACCTGTTTGCCCAAAATAAAATTTTCAAAAGACAACATTTGTTATGCTTGTCAGCTGGGAAAGCATATTAAATATACTTTTAGAAAGATAGGCAGTAACAAAACCTCCCGAAACATAGAATACATATGGATCTTTTTGGTCATATACCCATGACCAGCTTAGGGGGAATGAAATGCACCCTTGTAGTTGTTGACGATTTTTCAAAATTTACTTGGGTGGTATTTTTAAAATCAAAAGATCAAACTGCCAAACAGCTGATAAAACTTTTAAACGTTTGCAAAATGACAAATCTTGCAGTGTCAATCGTATCAGAAGTGATAAAGGTGCTGGGTTTTTAAATTATTGACATTCTCTTATCTTGATGACATTGGAATCAAGCATGAGCTTTCAGCAGCTAGAACACCTCAGCAGAATGGGTTAGTTGAGCGTAGAAATCGAACTTTAAAAGAAGCTGCTACAACTATGATTGCTGATTCAGGAAATTCAAAATAATTTTGGACCGAAGCAGTTAACACAGCTTTCTACACTCAAATAGATCGATCATTAATAAGCATCATGGTGTAACCCCATATGAGATCTGGAACGAAAAAAAACCTGATATTTCTTATTGCAGGATGTTTCGATGTAGATGCTTCATTCACAACAATGGCAAAAATCATCTAAAAGCTTTCGATGTTAAATGTGATGGGAATCTTTCTAGGATATTCAGCTGTGAGCAGAGTGTATCGCGTCTTCAAACACAAAACGCTAACTGTAGAAGAATCAGATCACGTAGTGTTTGATGAGACCACCTTTCGATCTACTTCAGTTATGAGGACTGAAATTATCAGATGGTATTTAACAAGTTAACCAGATCGGGTAATGGTTAACCAAAGGAGATATTCAGCTTGGTAAGCTGTTGTTGAGGAGACTAGCTTAGACGCGTGCTGGTCCAAGGATTTGTGCTAAGCTGGCCTAAGGTTTCTGTGAGCTGGTTTTGTGTACTTCACTGTACATCAGGCTGAGTACAGCTAAGCTGTATTTGAGCATATGTTTCTGTGAGCTGGTTTTGTGTACGTCACTGTACGCCGCCGCGGCGTCGGCTTCGGCGACGGGCGGCGAGAGGAGGAGGGCGAGAGTGAGGGGATGGGAGCTATGAAAGTTGTCAATACAACTTGATACAAATGAAAAGCTCCCCCTAAGACCCTATATATAGATATTTCATAGTCTTAAACTAGGTTAATGGGCTCAGGGAACATTGGTTTCAAGTGCATCGTTGTTGTTTCATCATAACCCCGATCGACGATCAAATTGGACCGATCTGCACAATTTCCAAAACTAAACATTATGATGTGAAAACAATTTTTCGGACCACCTAATCCAAAATAGCAGTTAGGCCCCTATCAGCTAAAAGGAAAGTCATACTTCCCCAGCCAATTTATGAAGTCACACTTTCATCCTTCCTCCTACTATACTCAACGCTTTGAGTACCATTTCTTACAGAAATTAAGGAACCAGTACTTGTGTGATCTTCAATGGTTCAAGGATACAGTTAGTCGTGGGCTCACAACTCCTTGTGACTCCGAAAACATATTTTCGGGCTTACCCATCAGACCATGGTAAAGCATCTACCAACATCGTCCCATGATCCCCTAGGTATCACTGATAGTGCCTGCAAGAACCAGTTGATCATGATTAGCGTACAGTACGATCCTTTCAGCTCAAATATCCCGATCGAATCAATGATCATTGGTAAATCGAAAGTCGCTAGAGATTCAATAGCCATGCATACATCTTGAGATCAAACAGTGACATTGCATATGCTACTACGTAAACCCATTTGCCTAAAGCACATCTAGTACTTTGTCCAGATATTTGTCACACTTTTATCTCCTCAGATAGCATAGGATATCCACGCACAAGGGCGAGCAGTGAATCCTCGACAACGAAGCGTCAACTCCTACATGTATCGAGACATCACCTAATCCCGCCACCTGATGACCCAACTGAGTCGGTAAATGGGTCAAAGTGAGTCACCTTTCATGTAGAGTCTCAATGACGTTTTGAGTAATGAGGACTAATCTGTACAACCAAGACCTCGGACTTAATCCACTCAACAAATGATAATCCTTGGAAAGTCCGAACGAGGGTAGTTCGATAGATCACCAGGTCACTATCCATATGCATGCTCAGAACATCACGATGTTCCCTACCAATGAAACGGTGGTACTTTGAATCACAGATGCTATTCTGAAGCTCGGGAGGTCCTTATCCTCTTTTGGACGTCCCAATCGACTAGGAACTTGTTTAGAACATAGAGTGACTATTAGATGTGTTTCATGATAGCCATCAAATACACTATAACATCTAACATACACTATAGTGTATTCAAGGTCCTTATCCAATATTTTGTAATCATAATAATGAAGGTAAAGAATGCCAGGTAAATGTAAATTATATGAATAAAGATCATTTTACAGTAGAGTCAACAAGCCCACTACCAACAGTTGGCTAGTTGGGCACCTACTCTAACAATTTCCCACTTGCCTTATAGCCAACTATTCATCAGACATAGTCCCATTGCTTCGCGATGTTAGTCAAACAATGGTCCTGGAAAAGGCTTCGTAAGTGGATCAACGATGTTGTCTGTAGAGGCGACTTGTTCGACAATGATTCTCCTCTTCCCACAATTTCTCGAATTATGTGGGACTTTCTCAGTATATGTTTTTGGATCACTCATGAGACCTGGGCTCCATTGCATGAGCAACAGCACCTGTTTTATCACAGTACATCGGGACTAGATCAACTATTTTAGGAATTATTCCCAACTCTTGGACGTAATTTCTCATCCAAACGACCTCCTTAGCATCATCTCATGCTGCAATGTATTTATCATATGTGGTTGAATCCGCAGCGATGTCATGCTTGGAACTCTTCCAAGAGACAACACCTCCATTGAGCATGAATACAAATCTAGAGTTTGAATTCAAGTCATCCATATCACTCTGGAAGCTAGAGTCAGTGTAGACTTCCAGTTTTAATTCTCCACCCCATAGACTATGAACATATTCTTAGTCCTTCTCAAGTATGTAAGAATATCCTTCATGGCCTTCCAATGCATTTTACTAGGGTTGGATTGATATCTGCTGGTGACACTCAGAGCATATGTGACATCATGCCTAGTAGATATCATACCATACATTATGCTGCCTATTGCCGATGCATACGACACACATGTCATCATCTCTATCTCCTCGCCAGTCTTCGGAGACATCGATTTGGATAGAGTAACACCATGACACACAGGTAGATTTCCTCTCTTGGATTCTCCAAAGAGAACCTCTTAAGTATGGCGTCGCTGTAGGTCGTGTAGGTGAGTCCGAGCATCCCTTTTGATCTATTACTATAGATCTTAATTCCTAGAATATAGGATGCTTCACCTAAGTCCTTCATCGCAAACTTTCCAGAGAGCCATACCTTTTGTTGATTGCAGCATTCCTATGTCATTCTCAATGAGTAGAATGTCATAAACGTAAAGTACGAGGAACGTCACAACGTCCTTTGTCAACTTCCTGTACACACACAGTTCCTCTAGGTTCTTGACGAAAAAAATTCCTTAATAGTTTCGTCAAATCTCAGGTTCCAACTTCTTGATGCCTACTTGAGACCATAAATTGATTTATGAAGCTTACATACCTTATGTTCGCTTCGAACATATGTGAATATCTGTTGGCTAGCTGGACACCTAATCTAACAACGTGGTGCCTAACTGAGTGGATTAGAATTCTCTGTATTCTAAATCAAAAGTCTTATAGTGGAAATCCATTCAGTTTGGAAGAACGGGAGACATATAACCGTTGCTTCGAACTTCCAGAAACAAATTTGACTATCTAGTATACTTTACTATTTCAGTTTACATTCATCACAGTCTTAGTTCACTGCTCAATTGTGATCTTTTCGCATAAGTTATTTATTTCACAAGATATCATATCAGATTGAGTCCAAGAATTATCTCCTAATAGAGTTAATCCTAAAATCATTTTAAAACACAAGAAAGTTTTCAGTAGAGTTTATTCATCCCCCTCTAAACTCTAAATCATGTTTTACTAACCTATCAAGTGGTATCAGAACGCTTTCATGTTCTGATCCAGATCATACTTTCGATCCTATATTCTCATCAAGCGATATCAGAGCAATCTGATCCGAGTTCTTGATTTTCAACAAGTGATATCAGAGCAGTTAAAACTCAATCCTTGAACAAAATTTTTTTAAAATTCATTTTCATATTTTCAGTGACATCATATAAAACATTCCAATGTTTTCAAATGAAAATTATGATGATTGAAAAAATCACATGTATGTACATTTGGTCGTTAGGTGATGACATGTGGTTCGTTATCACAGATGGACCCATGAAAATAATGAAAGCCAATACAAACAGTTGCAATATCAGATGGAGTTCCTTACATGCTTGAGAAACCAAGATGTGTGTGGACGATCGAAGATAAAAGGAAAGCAAATATCGAAAACATGTCCAAGAACATTCCGACGCTGGATAAAATCATGTTCAGGAAAATCAGAACATGTAGAACGACAAAGGAGATATGGAAAGTTGACCCAGATTTGTGAAGAAACGAGCAGACAAAGGAAAACAAGCTCATCGTTGCCATCCAAACTTTTGATTCGATCAAGATGAAGCCAGGCGAGACCATGGTAAAATTTTATGAACGCTTCAGCAGCATTGTGTCGAACTTGAAACATTTGGGAAAGAGACACCAATAGGGAGGTGGCCCTGAAGGTGATGAGAGCTCTACACAGAGAGTGATGTTAAAACTATGGCCATGAGAGAACCAAAAGATCTAAATAATTCGAACTCCATGACTTGTTTTCCAAATGCCTACAAATTTGAACCGGAGACCATATCTGAGGGGAACCATCCACTTCTAAATCGGTGAAGGCGCTATCTAAAATGGAGCATAAGTTTCAAAAGACAACAGAGCAGATTAGCAACGACGCCATGTCCCTCTTCGTTAAGAAGTCTGTACATTTTGCTGCGGACAATACGAAGCCGAATAAAGATGACAAGAAGTCATCAGATCGAAGGCAAAATCGAGGTAGCAAGAAATTGTTCAGAAAGAAAACGGGTTAAAAAGCCTATGTTGCTGAATAAAGTGGCAGCAAATGGGTTGAATCTGAGTATCTGACTCAGATGAAAGCACATCTGGCAGCTCCTCGTCAAGCGAAAGCAAAAACGAGGAAGTATACTGTCTAATGGCTGATAATAGTGACGAGGTATTTGATTTTTTGAATGTTGAGTTTGTTAGCGCAGCTGCGGATCCGGATCCCGCTCCCTAGGCGCAGCGGAAGAATTTAAAAATTGGAGCCCAGGAACGGTCAATACACCTATAAAATAATATAAACATTCATAGAATGTTCAGAAGGTACCTTGATGGCGTCTAGGCGCCTGGCTCCGATCTATTCCACGAGGAATTTGGCACTTCAACGGTTGAACGGTTCGATGCCTAATCCGGTCCACGACCAGAATCTCAACTCCTTCGCCGGTTTGCACTAGAAAACCGACGAAAATTTCACGGATGGAATATCCTCGCCGAGGTGGTCGGAACAAATTCCGACGGCGAGGGAAGAAGGGAGAGGGGAGGAGTTTTCGGAATAGCTTTTGGTGTTTTTCTTTCTCGCCTTTTTGAAAGTTTCTCCTCATTGCCATATTTATAGATTGAGGGATAGAGTTTGATTTGAACAAAACAGTGAACATTCGGTTCAACTCAAACAGTGAACATTTGGTTCAACTCAAACTGTGAACATTCGGTTCAAGTCAAACTATGAACATTCGTTTCGACTCCCTCGATTGTGGTCTCATCATAATCCTGATCGATGATCAGATATCACCGATGTGCTTAGTTTACAAAACTGATCATTATGATGCAAAATCAAATTTTTGGACCACTAAATCTATATATGACAGGTTTACTCTCATTAGCTAAATATGGAAGTCCTACTCCCTTAGCTACTTTTAGGAAGTCATACTCCCAACCATCCTCCTACTATACTCAACAATTTGAGTACCATATCCGTACGGAAATTGGGAAGCAAGTACTTGTGTGACCCTCAATGGTTCAGGGATACAACTATCCGTAGGGATACAACTATCAGTGGGCTCACAACATTTGTGACTCCGAAAACACATTTTCGGACTTACCCATCGAATCATGGTAAAGCGTCTAGCAACATCACCCCATGATCCCCTAGGTATCACTGATAGTGCCTGTAAGAACCAGTCGGTCATGATTAGCGTACAGTACGGTTCTTTTAACTCAAATATCATGATCAGATCAAAGACCATTGGTAAATCGAGAGTCGCTAGAGATCCAACACCATGCATACATCTTGGAGATCAAATAGTGACATCGCATGTGTTACTAGGTAAACCCATTTACCTAAAACATTTCTAGTACTCTGGCCAGAGATATGTCACACTATTATCTCCTCAAATAGCATAGGATATCCATGCACAAGGGCGAGCAGTGAATCCTCGACAACGAAGCATAGACTCCTACATGCATCGGGACCTCATCCAACCCCGCCACCTGATGACCCCTACTGAGTCTGTAAACCGGTCAAAGTGAGGCACCAATCATGTAGAGTCTCAATAATATTTCGAGTAATAAGGACTAATATGAACAACCAAGACCTTGGACTTAATCCACTCAACAAATGATAACCACTTGGAAAGTCCGAACGAGGGTAGTTCGATAGATCACCAGGTCATTATCCATCTGCATGCTCAGAACATCACTATGTTCCCTACCAATGAAACGTGGTACTTTACATCACAGATGCTAGTATCAAGCCCGGGCGGATTATCCTCCTCTTTTGGATGGCCCAATCGACTAGGAACATGTTTAAAATAGACAGTGACAATTAGACGTGTTTCATGAGAGCCATCAAATCCACTATCACATCTAACATATACTATAGTGCATTCAAGTCTTTATCCAACAATTGTAATCATAATAATGAAGATAAAGAATTCCATAAAAGAATGTGAATTTCATAAATAAAGATCGTTTTACATAGAGTCTCCCACGGGTCACAAGTTGGCTAGTTGGACACCTACTCTAACAATCTCCAACTTGCCTTAAAGCCAACTACTCATCAGACGTAGTCCCATTGCTTCGAGATGTTTTTCAAACAATGGTCCTGGCAAGGGCTTCATAAGTGGATCAGCAATGTTGTCTGCAGAGGCGACTCTCTCGACTGCTATGTCACCTCTAGCCACAATATCCCGAATTATGTGGTATTTCCTTAGTATGTGTTTGGATCTTTGGTGAGACCTAGGTTCCTTTGCTTATGCAACGGCACCCGTGTTGTCACAGTACACCGGGACTGGACCAACTCCTTCAGGAATTACGCCCAACTCTTGGACGAAATTCCTCATCCAAACCACCTCTTTAGCAGCAGCTGATGCTGCGATGTACCCAGCCTCAGTGGTTGAATCCGTGATTGTGTCGTGCTTGGAACTCTTCTAAGATACAGCACCACCATTGAGCATTAATACAAATCTAGAGGTTGACTTCGAATCGTCCACATCACATTGAAAGCTAGAGTCAGTGTAGCCTTCCAATTTCAGTTCACCATCCCCATAGACCATGAACATATTCTTAGTCCTTCGTAAGTACTTAGGAATATCTTTCACAGTCTTCCAATGCATTTGGCCGGGGTTGGCTTGGTAGCGGCTCGTGACACTTAGATCATATGCGACATCCGGTCTAGTCGAGATCATACCATACATAATACTACCTATTGTCGAGGCATATGGCACACGTGTCATACTCTCTATATTCTCATCAGTCTTCGGACACATAGACTTAGATAGAGTGACCCCGTGGCACATAGGTAGGTTTCCTCTCTTGGACTCTTCCATAGAGAACCACTTAAATATGATATCGATGTAGGTCGCTTGGTTGAGTCCGATCATCCTTTTCGATCTATCTCTATAGATCTGTATTCCTAGAATGTAGGATGCTTCACCCATGTCCTTCATCGAGAATCTACTAGACATTCATACTTTAGTTGACTGCAGCATTCCTACATCATTCCCAATGAGTAGAATGTCATCAACAAAAAGTACAAGGAATGTCACAACATTTTTGGCTACCTTCTTATACACACATGGCTCCTCGGGATTCTTGATGAAATCAAATTCTTTAATTGTTTCATCAAATCTCAGGTTCCAACTTCTCGATGCTTGCTTGAGACCGTAGATCGATCTCTGAAGTTTTCATACTTTATGCTCACTTCCTACAAATGTGAAACCCTCAGGCTGCGTCATATAGATCTCTTCCTTAATATTTCCATTAAGGAACGCAGTTTTCACATCTATTTGCCATATCTCATAGTCGTACCATGCGGCTATGGCTAGTAGGATTCTACTTGACTTGAACATTGCGCCTGGTGAAAAGGTTTCATCATAGTCAACACCTTATCTTTGAGTGTAACCTTTCGCGACCAGTCGCGTCTTGTAGGTCAGTACCTTACCATCAGGCCCAAGTTTTCTCTTGTATATCCATTTGCACTCAATAGGAACTATTCCTTAGGGAGGATTCACGAGAGTCCAAACTTGGTTCGAATGTATTGAGTCAATCTCAGATTACATTGCTTCAAGCCACAAATTAGAATCAGCATCAAAAATTCTCTCTTGAAGGTTCTTGGATCATATCCAACAGTTTGATCGCTTTGATCATCTTCAAGCATGAAACCATATCTAACAGGAGCCCTAGGAACCCTCTCAGATCTCCTAGGTGTGTCCATATCAAGGATTGGCTCTTGAGGTGCGGGAGATTTACTCGGTACTTCAGTCGGTTCTCAAACTTCTTCGAGTTCTACTATCTTGTCTTTTATATCAAGTATAAATTCCTTTTCCAGAAAGGTGGCATTTCTAGAAATAAACATTTTTGTTTCATTGGGATAGTAGAAGCAGTATCCAATAGAATTCTTTGGATACCCAATGAAGTAGCATAAGATGGATCTGTTATCCAGCTTATCTCCCACTGTCTGCTTCACGTAAGCAGGACATCACCAAACTCTCAAGTATGAGTACTTGGGTGGCTTGGCCATCCATATCTCATATGGAGTTTTATCCACTGCCTTTGTGTGGACATTTTTCAACAACATTACCTCTGTTTCGAGCGCATAGCCCCAAAACAAGGTAGAAAGTTCAGTGAAGCTCATCATAGATCGAACCATGTCCATCAAGGTTCGATTTCGACGCTCCGCTACACCATTTAGTTGTGGTGTGGCCGGAGGGTGTTGGAGGTCCGGATCCGCCCCCCGGCTAGGCAGCGGAAGAACAATAGAATAAAAACCGGGAGGCGATCAATACGAAAAACAACAATTCATAATTGTCATACATAGGGCGTTTAAACGGATTACCTCGCTGGCACTTGTGCCTGGCTCCAACCGGTATTACAATAATCCGACTCTTCTCGGTAGATTGCGGTAGTTTACGCCAATCCGGTCCACGACCAGATCCGAGACTCCTTCGTCAGGCTGCACTAGAAGCGCTGACGAATTCTACACGAATGGATTCTCCTCGAAAAGTTGGGCGGAAACGAATTTCCGGCGACAACGGGCGGCGGCGGGCGGCGCACGGCGGCGGCGTGAGGAAGATGAAGAGAGGGACGGCGTGTGCTTTAGGGTTAGGGTTTTTGATTATGATAATGTGTTAAGTCTAGCTTAAGTCTAATTAAATAGACTTAAGTGTTGGACTTGGACCGGCCCAACGGGCCCGGGTCCAACGATGAACATTCAGTTCATCTCCAACACCGAGACTTCACCGTAACTCCGATCACCGATCAGATCGGACCGATCGACTAAGTTTCCGAAACTGAATACAATGATCTGAAAAACCATTTTTCAGAACCCCAGTGCAAAATGACCGTTTTGCCCCTCAACAGCGGCAAATCCCGGTTTGACCCCTGTTGACTTTTAGGAAGTCGCACTCCCCAAAATCCTCTTCTCGTGCTCAACACATTGAGCTGAGTATCCGTGCGGGAATCTCGAATCTAGTACTTGTGTGACCCTCAATGGTTCAGGGATACAGCTAGCCGTGGGCCCACAACC
>KV010148.1:33835-114690 GCA_001598015.1 Dorcoceras hygrometricum | reverse complement strand
TAAACATTGGCGTGAATCTATTATTTTTTGTACTTTGTTCGATTAAAACATTTTGGAAAATCTTTTACACTGTACGAGTAAAATATTTTGAAAATATTTTCAAAATCATTTCAAAAATGGTACGCGCTAACGGATGGTTGACACGTGTTGTTACCATTCGAACAGTCACATCGAAACCTTCTCTCTCTAGTAACTTTTTGCTTTCCTAGTTTAAATTACGGAGTTTACTCTTCGTTTCTCTTTTACCTTGAAAAATTACTCTCGTGTATTCTTGCATATTTATTTTGTGCATACTATCTGCTACTTCTCTACGAAGAATCTTTCAGGTGTTCTTTTCGACCATCTACAATCAGCAATGGCTTCTTCATTCTACAGCAACTCTCAGCATATCGATTTTGACTCTGTTCTCGACATGGACGACCCAGGCATGGTGTCCATGTTTCAAGCTCTTATGGAATCCGGCCTTGCGGGTTTCCTGGGCTGTCCGGCAGTAATCTATGAAGCTGCCTTGGTTGACTTCTTTGAGAACGCATCAGTTCGAGAGGGTGTAGTTATCAGTACAGTGGCTGGACAATTGGTTGAAATTTCTGAGGAATGGTTTGCAGAGTCGTTTTACCTACCGGTGGATGGTTTATCAGCGCTTTCAGAGATTCCAAAGGACAAAATTTTTTATGCTAGGAGCATCGTCTCTTTGTCGGGTGAGCCAGTAAGTCTGTCAAGAAAGAAAAATCAGATGAAAATTTAGTTTCGACTTCTCTGTGATATTTTGGCGAATCTATTTCTATTAAGGCAGGTTCTTTCAATGCCATCACTGTAGAGAAGTTCTCGATGTTAACAGCAGTTGTTTGTGGAGTACGGATGAACTGGGCCAGTATTTTGTTCAACATTCTTAAAAATATGGTTACTCCAGGGTATAAGCAAGCCAAGGGCTTCACTGTTTATATAAGTCTCCTGCTTGGAAACATCCCAAATCTGGAATTGGGCGAATCATCAGAGTTTCCAGCTTCCAAAATTCTCACGAAGAAGACTGTGCTCCACTATGTCTCTCTAAATGATAAAGTTGGTGCAGAGGAAGCTGCTGGGGCACCCAAGCCAAAGGCTGCCTCAAAGAAAAACGACCTGCTGCTGATTTTGAAGCACCAGTGGCTAAAAATAAAAGGACGATGAAGAAGAGAACTGGTTCTTCTAAAGCATCTTTGGAGATGGTGGCCGTGGCACAGGAGGTCGTGCCCATTCAAATGGTTGAGCCAACTACTACTGAACCAGCAGCAGAGGATGAGATTCCTGCTAATCCACCAGCTGATGAGGTTGCTGGTGAGTCTGCTGATGTAGAAGCAGCTGATGAAGGTTCTAATGAGGAACCAGCTGCTGGTGACGCTACAAGGATTAATGAACCAAATTTTGAGCCAACAGTGACTGTGTTTGTGAATGAAGGATTGTCTACTGCTGATGACGTTGATGTCATCATTGAGCAAGTCTTGGCTGACACCACCCGATTCAGAGTCGATGAGGAAGAGCAAGTTGTGTGTACATCGGGTGAGGGAAATCAACCAGCTGGTACTACTGAAGAAAGACATTGGTTTGATCTCCCCTACGATGATCTTATTGCCCGATGGGATGCTGAAAGACCAGTGGTCACTGCAAGTGACACTGATGAAGATGTAGGAACCATGGATGTTGGTGCTGCTGGTGGAGACCAGCAGATACAGTTTTCTGAGGAGGAACCAGAGGATGTGGAAATGAGTGATCATGAACGATCAGTTGATGAATTGATTGAGGCCGATGAGAAGATGTCGCTGGAATATATTCTCTTGACAATTCCAGTCGATGTTCCATTGCCTTCTGCTAGCATAGAAATCACTAAGATAACGATGGGAAAAGAGATCAAGATCCCAGGCGTCGATGAGTGGACTTGGTTTCTGGGCAGACTTCCTAAAATCCCTGCTGATGATAAAGGGAAGAAAATTTTGGTGGAGAAAGACCCAGTGAAGGGCAACCCAGCCAAGGAGCATTATTCTTTGATTTGTGCAGACATTGATCTACTAATACACTTGAGAGCTCAAGTCATCGAAGCAGTTGACCAATTCTTTCAGCTTTAAGAAGTTGGAAACCATTAATATAGAAGAGTTGTCCAGGAAAGAAGAACAAGTTTTGTGTTGGGGAGAGACAGAGACCACTCACGTAGCTCTCAGCAGAAAGAGGTACATTTTGCTAAAGTATCGAGAAGTTTTGGTGCGAAAGTTTTAGAATCGTGGAAGAAAAATTTTGTGCCTGGCAAAGGATCTTCGGCGATTGATTTGAAGGTGATAGATATGCTTTCCGATCTTCACTTGTTTGTTCTGGAAGAATTGCGGGAGCAGGCTTTAGCACACGGTCTTAAATGGACAAGGACGTGTTGCTCGAAAATTGTTGAAGGGAGCCCCCGTGATTGTGGTGAAATCATTGACAGAACCAACACCAACACTCCGTCTACGTGCTGGCTTAGAACAATGATTCGTGTTGATGGGGTGTGGTTGTTGATCCTTTTTATGATCAATGGGTGAAGATCCCACGGCCGGTTGTATGTACTGAAGTATCTCGACAGTGCTCTTTTGTGGATTTCTTCCCAGTTGTGAGTGAACCCTTCAGGCTTTTGAGGAAAATATGGGCTGATGTTTGTCTGGAGGTTGTCGAATTTTGTGCTTCTAGGAGATTACTACCCGTTGTTTCACTAAATTTTTACAAAGCCTTAGCTATTGTTGAACCAGATTCGAGTTTTTCTTATCGACAGCCAACAGTGTTTGCTCTTCGTTTCTCTCAGTTCTGTACAGTGTTTATTGATTACAGTTTGTTCAGTTGGTTACCTACAGCAGATATTACAGATTTTCTCTCTTCTATTGCGATGGATAGAACAGTTTTCAGAAGTGTACAGATTGCACAGAATACGGGTTCAGTTGCTCCGATTGTACAGATGATAGATGAGCCTTCTTCTTCCGAATCTTCTTCAGACGACACTTTAATGGATTTTGTTGATCATGACAGTACTGCTGCTACTTCGCATTCTCCTCCAACCATCTCTGCAGATGTCCAAAATGTTTTGGCTCAGTTGCGTGCTTCTGTTGATCTTATACAGTTTGAGCTACTCGAGCACAAGGATGATGTGAAGAAAATCAGAGAAACACTTTCCCTGCACATCAATAACCTCGAGCGGACGCTTTCAGAGAGATTTGATGCCCACGATAGGACTTACAGGGTTCTATTCAATAATGTTCGACATGATATGCGAGATCACAAGAACCTCCTGTTGCTGGACCTTAAATCATATCAGCAGAAGGTTAGCATACAAGTTGGTGCTGATAACCTCGAGCGGACGCTTTCAGAGAGATTTGATGCCCACGATAGGACTTACAGGGTTCTATTCAATAATGTTCGACATGATATGCGAGATCACAAGAACCTCCTGTTGCTGGACCTTAAATCATATCAGCAGAAGGTTAGCATACAAGTTGGTGCTGCTGCTCTTGATACAGTTGACGTTCGAAGGGAAGCGAAAGCGGTGAATGCTAAGGTGGATATTTTGTCTTCCCGTTTGGATGATGTTAAGAAGGATGTTGACGCTACCAAGGAAGCTATCTCCCACCAACTTTTGGAATTTCAAAGTCAGGCGCGAGCCAATCATATTGTTCTTACCGACCAGTTGGGCCAACTTGTGGATTATATTAACAGGGGCGGTAATGCCAAAAAGGGGGAAGGAGAGAGCAGCCGAGGACCTCAACCACCACCTGCCGTTCAAATCAGAGACAGTGGCAACGCAGGTGGTAGTGGTGATGCTGTGAGATCAACAGAGCTTACTCATCCAGACATTGATGCAGCGAATAGACAAATTCTGGAGAGAATGATGCGTGAGGATAGAGAAAGAGAGAGGGAAAGAAGGATTAAGAGTAGGAGTGGATCGTACAAAAGACGCAGATATTAAGATAGAATTGTTGTTGATTTTTTGAACAAATCTTATGTACAATTCTTCTGTTTAATGAAAGTTTGAATTCCAGCAGTCCGTGTGCAATTTATTTTTGCCTATTCATTTATCTCGGCTGCTAAGTTTTGTCATCACCAAAAAGGGGGAAATTGTTAGGATAAAATTTATTAGTTTTGGTGATAACAAAATAAGACTAGTTGCTACTGGAAAATCAGTCGATGAATTTTACAGGAGAACATCTTTAGTCGACGAGTTGATTTTCAGCAGATGGTATATTTGGAGGAATTCAGCAGATGGAAGAATTCAGCAGATCAGTTGTTGATTTGGTTTCAGCAAGTAGACTTTTCAGAAGTAACCAGCAGATAGATTCTTCCAGGGCTAATCAGCAGTTGTATCAGTTTCAGCAGGCGCAAGCATTTGAGAGTTAACATGTTTTGTTAAGTATTGCAAAACGACAGAGTTTGGATTAGTCAAAACTGTCAGGCCTCGTGCTCACAACAGATAAACACATGCGGAAGCTATCAAAAAGTGGGTAAAATTTTCGCTTTTAGGCCCGACGGTTTAAAACATATAATTTAAAATACAACCATACTTAAAATAAGTTTTCCCAAGACATAAAACATCAACAACAAAGCATACATAATCCAAACATGTATCAGACTCCCTTACGGGTACAACAACAAAGCACAGGGCATCCCCCTGGCTAACTGATACATATATGTATATGCAATATGCTACTGGGACACACTAGCCACCTCCTGGGGCACCACCAGCTGGGTTGAAACCACGACCAGCTGTAGAACCTGGGTTTCCTGAAAACAACGCAACAAAGAAACAAACCAAGCCCCGGAGGGACATGGGGTCAAACCCCAGTACGGAGAGCAATAATACAACAGAAATAATAGCAAGGAAAAGAATGCAGGTGCTATGCATGAGACGCCAAGGAACAATGGAAAGCTCGACCCACAAGGGAGCTAAGGAACTCAAACATAGCTCCAAGAAACATCGACAACGTACAGTAGCCACGGGGTGAGTTCATAGTGTGGTAGTGAGCCACTCGCCATGATACTACACCCACTTACCGGATGCATCAAACAACTCGACCTGCCGTTGCCTCGCCCATGAACTGTGGTAATTAACCACTCGGCGCATGGTGGCTACAATCCCAGCAGGGAGATGAGAGTGCGGTATAGCCGCTCGCCCCTAGTAAGAAAACAATAACAATGCAACAATGGTACAAAACTACCAACACTGGAAAGGAATACCGTGCGTGTATGCAACATGCTAAAATGCAAGCATATAAACATATGCAACGTAGCAAATACACCAATAGCATACACAATTCTCAACAGAACACAACCAGCAGGCACGGCGAATCCACATACCAGCGACTAAAATTCATCCAAGCCATAATCTCGCTGTAATAAAAGCTCAAATCCGTACCTTATACTGAGCACAACTAACCCTGCGAGAAATCCCGAAGACTCTGGTAAAAGCCTGTTAAACACACGGCATACACGACGTAAATCTAACAGGTTGCTAAACAAGCTCACGGCTGGAAATCCAGATGCACAAACTAGCCTTCACTCCTACCCCAAATCAACTTAACAGGAAGCTTAAAACGAGGCTAGGAACAAGATCTCAAAGCTAGATCGAAAAGCTACCTGTACAACGAAACTCACGCACGAGAACAGCCACGTCGTGCTTTCGTTCCAGCCAATTATAGCTTCCAGAATGGGTACGAGAAGAAAGAGCTTTCCAGGAGGAGTCCAACGCTACCTCACACGCGAAAAACGGTGGCCGGAATCAACGGGGATCTACCGGAGAAGCTCACGATAAATAGTGACCAAGGGTTGAAGAACAGAGAACGAGAATCGGGAAATATTTCTCTAAGTATGGGGTCTGGTGAGTTAAAATGAAGTCAACACTTCTAATTCGCAACAGATCTCACAAAACCAATGCAGGCGCTAAAACATACAAAAATCCACAAAACGACGTCGCACTGAAAGGCGGAGAAAGTTGCTTACGTCACCAGATCTGATATCCAACAACGGGAGAAAATGTACGCGTCATCAAATCTGTTAATAGATTCACCGAAATATCTCTCAACAGTAATGCTTACGTCAGCCAAACGACGAAAACACACGCTGCTGACGTCATCATAGCTGGCAACAGCTGAACATCCAGTCGCAAGAACAAAACAACACATAACGCTACTCTCAGCTGATACCAGCAGCAACATTAAAACGCAGCGTTGCAACTAACTCAAACGACGTCGCTCCACTGACGTCATCATAGCTGGCAGCAGCTCTCGTTAAATATCAGCAGCAAGCTACAGTGACGTTCTAACACCAGCAGATACTCTTACGTCACTTACACCTCAAAACGATGTCGTATAGCGCTCATCACAAAAACACGCTAATTTCCCCAACGACTGGTTTCTACGCTACCTGCTGGCAGACTTCTCAATAGTAGATATATGCTCGCTAGCAAAACGGCGTCGCTTCTACTAATCTAAATGATGTCGTTTCAAACCAATCCAACTGCTGTCGACAGCAACCAAAACAAAGAACAATACGTACTAAGCTACCAGCAGCAAAGCTTACGTCAGCGACTTCAAAGCCAACACAAAACATGACGTCATCAAAGCTGCTATCAGCAGATGCCTCTAAACCCAAAATTACGAAAATCTCCAGAATTACTCTAAGGAGGGAAATCGACTCGAAAACACAATTCAAACATACAAACAGAGATCTGAATCCCCAAAAATCATCAAAATTCGATAACTTCAATAATTAATCCTTAATCAACATTTCAGGTCTCACAAAAACGACGGCGTTCAAATAAGTTAAAACGACAGCGTATTGGACTAGCGCTAAAATTTAGTCGTTGGAGTTTGCGTTGTTAATTCAGCAGATGGCTATAGTAATCAGCAGATGGCTATAGTAATCAGCAGATGGCTACAGTATTCTTTTGATTCAGTCGATGCTTCTCTTAACCGTTGTAACCAGCAGTAAGGGAGACACTTATAGCTATCAGCAGTTGCATATCTTTCAGACGTTGCATAATCGCTCGCTCGATTCAAACGTTCATATCAGAGGAAATCAAAGGTGGAGATTGAATCGTACATGTGCTTTTAATGAGGAGACAATTTCAGTACTATGTTAGGTATATAGTACACTGTTTTCAGAGGGCGATTTACGGCGTTTGCACAAATATGGAATGAAGCCAAATTTGCTCTGACATTGTGCGACTTGCCTCTTGGTGGAGCAGGATTTACGGCGTACGAATTGGCAGAAATTCAAAAGGAGATTTTGTTGCCTTTGAAGAAATTAATGACCGTTGAGATCGAAGACTATAAATAGCAGATGTTTGGGTGAATAAGATAACTCACGCTAGCTATTGTTTACATTACTCTGCTGATTTTGAGTCTCAACCTTTCTTGAGCTTATACTCTACAGAAGACATATTCAAAAGCTCAAACACTCGAAGAACAAAACCGTTGATCTTCATAAGATAAACCTTCGAGTCATCTTCTGGTTCACTTGTTGAATCGCGTTTCTACGTTTTAGAAACCAGAAGATTTTACAGTCTCAATAGTGTTGTATCTCATTGTAATATTCTTTTGAGTCTGTAAACGAACGTGCCTCTTAAAGCCGTTCGAAAAATATCATTCACTTGTAAAACCAGGAGCTGCGCTGCGCTTTAGATTGTGGTGTTTCTAGGAGTTCACCTGGAGCGAGGCTCGGTGATCAGGTGTTTGTTGAAGGACTACACTCATCAAATCTTCTAGTGAAACCTTCCTGAAAAGGAAGAAGGGGAGACGTATATCCGAACTTCCAGAAACAAATTCTCGACCTTTGCTATTTACTTTACGCATTTACTTATTCATTGAGTTATCTGTTCACAAATCAATTGGCTTTTTTCCGCACATATTTTGTTGGCCAAGAGATTTGATTAAATTGAGATCCTTAAATATGGTATCTCGGATTTAAGTTAAGCACTGCTTGTAAAACTTGTTTTAAAAGGTTTCAAAAATTTGAAAATATCAAGAGTTCATTCAACCCCCCCCCCTTCTGAACTCTTGCAACTGTTTTTCAAACCACATTGATTGTATTTTGGGACTATCAACGTCTCAAGAGAAGACACGAAATGGGTGGTAGATACTGCAGCGACCTACAACGTGACTCCACACAAGGAGTATTCACAACATAAAAAGCCGGAGACTTTGGATCTGTGATGATGGGAAATTTCAGTTCCTATGGGATTGTAGGAATTGATGATGTTCAGATAAAGACAAGTTCTGGGAGTACAATTACTTTGAAGGATGTCCGCCCAGTGCCAGATCTTCGGCTGAATCTACTTTCATGAATAGCCCTTGATAAACAGGGCTATGATAGTCATTTTAGCAAAGGCACGTGGAAGTTGTCAAGAGATGCTTGATAGTCGCTCAAGGACATATTTGTGGCACGCTGTACAAGACTCATGTGAAGATATGTAGAGACAACCTCAACGTAGCAGAAAAGGAGGCTTCTCAGAATCTATGGCACCAGAGACTCGGCCACATGAGTGAAAAAGGGTTGTCTACAGTGATAAGCTTATCAATGTTGACAAGAATGCTGCACTAGATCCTTGCAATCATTGTATGTTTGGTAAGAAACACAGAGTCTCGTTCAATTCCTCTTCACGAGAAGATCAGAGTTGCTCAGTCTGGTACACTCTGATGTTTGCGGTCCCTTAGAGGTTGAAGCACTTGGCAGAGACAGATACTTTCTAACTTCATTTGATGATGCTTCTCGAAAGTGTGGGCGTATTTCTTGAAGACAAAGGACCAGGTATTCGAGTACTTCAAATTGTTTAATGTCATGGTAGAACGTGAGACGGGAAAGAGTTAAAGTGTCTTCGATCTGATAATGGAGGTGAATACTCTTCCAAGGTGTTCGATACGTATTGCATAACATATGGAATTCGACATGAGAAGACGGTCCCACGCACCCTTCAGCACAATGGTGTAGCTGAAAGAATGAACCGAACAATTATGGAACGTGTTTGGAGCATGCTAAGTATGGATAAGATGTCAAAGCCATTCTTGGGAGAAGCAGTCAGAGCCGCCTGTTAAATGATCAACCGATCACCATCTGCATCACAAATTTTGAAGTTTCGAAGAAATTGTGGTCTGGAAAGGATCCATCATACTCTCACTTGAGAGTGTTTGGATGTTTAGCGTATGCACATGTATCCAAGGAGCTCAGACAGAAGCTCGATGCAAGGACAACTCCATGCATTTTCATAGGCTATGGAGCTGAATAATTTGGATACAGATTATGGGATCCAAAGGAGAAGAAGGTGATCAGAAGTAGAGACGTAGTGTTCCATGAAAGCTAGACGATAGAAGACATTGAAAAGCACATAATGTCTCAGAAGTCAAATGTTGCTGCTCAAATACCAGAAGCAACAACAGAACCGTTCGTAAGAAATGACGATATAGTGCCAGAAAAATGCCAGAAGCAGAAGACGAGGAGGAAGAAGATGGTGTTGAGCAGGGGGAGCCACAACCCGCTATGCCAGAATTTCTAGGACCACCACAAGGCCCAAATGATGGTCGATCTCCTGATATTGTTGATCTAGAAGTTCATAGATCTGAACGAGGTCGGATTCCATCCAGAAGATATTCAGAATCCGAGTATCTTTTGCTTGCTTAAGATGGAGAACCAGAGAGTTTCCAAGAAGCATTATCTCATAAGGATAAAGTAAAATGGTTGCTCGCAATGCAGTATGAGATGTAATCTCTGTAGAAAAATCATACTTATGAGATCGTGAAACTTCCAAAAGGGAAGAAGACACTGAAAAATAAATGGGTATTCAAGCTCAAGAAATATGGCAGCGGAAAAGTGGTGAAATACAAAGCGCGATTGATAGTCAAAGGATTTCAGCAGAAGAAGTGAATCGACTTTGATGAGATCTTGTTAGGATCAAGCGCTTACCACTAGGACAAAAGCTATAGCTGTTAGCCAAGGTGCAACTTTATTTCCTTATAATGTGGCAGCGCAGAGTGTGCACCTATTATGTGCGTTAGGGTTGGACTGTTAGGCCCATGAGTCAGGGGAGGTGCGTGTCTAACTGCTGGTGCTGTCTCAATTCCCTTGGAGATCAGTCTTACCCTTCCTCTACCGTCGGTCCTATCCCCAGTAGAGATAGTATTACCCGTTAAGATCTGACATCACACTTTTACAGCCCACATGTCCAACCAGATCAAGTGGCACAACGTCAGCAGCTTGACGTACGAGAACTTTCCAGGAGGTCACCCATCCCAGTACTGTTCTCACCCTTGCACGATTAACTCAACAATCCCCCCCGCCAAGAAGTATAGAAAATGCTTCTTGGGAGACTCGAACACCTGACCTCGCTCTGATACCAATTGATAGGATCAAGCTCTTACCACTAGGCCAAAAGCTATAGCTGTTTGCCAAGATGCAACTTTATTTTCTTATAATGTGGCAGCACAGAGTGCACCTATTATGTGCGTTAGGGTTGGACTGTTAGGCCCATGAGTCAGGGGAGGTGTGTGTCTAACTGCTGGTATTGTCTCAATTCCCTTAGAGATCAGTCTTACCCTTCCCCTACCGTCGGTCCTATCCCTAGCAGAGATAGTATTACCCGTTAAGATCTGACATCACACTTTTACAGTCCACATGGCCAACAAGATCAAGCGGCGCAACGTCAGCAGCTTGAAGTACGAGAACTTCCCAGGAGGTCACCCATCCCAGTACTGTTCTCACCCTTGCACGCTTAACTCAACAGATCTTTTCACCGTAGTCAAAATGACTTCAATCAGAGTTATACTTGGATTAGTCGCAAGTATGAACTTGGAGCTTGAACAAATGGACGTGAAGACGCCTTTTATTCATGAATATTTGGAGGAAGAAATCTATATGCAGCAGCTAGAAGGTTTCGAGGTTTCAGGTGATAATCTCGTGTGCAAGCTAAAGAAAAGATTGTATGGTATGAAGCAGGCACCAAGACAGTGGTACAAGAATTTGACTCATGCATGAAGAGTTAAGGGTACAAGAAAACTGCAGCAGATGAGTGTGTCTACATTCAGAAATTTTCAGACGTGGATTTTTTTGTACTTCTACTATATGTAGATGATATTATGATCTTAGGAAAAGATTCAACAAAAATCGACCAGCTGAAGAAGGAATTGTCCAAGTCTTTTGACATGAAAGACTTAGGATCGGCTCAACAGATACTGGGAATGCAAATAGTTCGAGACAGGATGAACGGGAGGTTATGGCTATCTCAGGAGAAATATATTGAACGAGTGCTTGAAAGGTTCAATATGAACAATGCCAAACTAGTTAGCATTCCACTAGCCAATCATTTCAAGTTGAGCAAGAGTTTGTGTTCCTCATCCAAGGAAGAGATCGGGGAGATGTCATCAGTACCATATTCCTCGGGAGTTGAAAGTCTAATGTATGCAATGGTGTGTACGAGGCCATATATTGCTCATGCAGTGGGTAAGGTGAGTCGTTTTCTCTCTAACCCCGGGAAGGAGCATTGGGAGGCTGTAAAGCGGATTCTCAGGTACCTCAAGGGTACAACTAAAATATGTATTTGTTATGGGGGAGCAAATCCAAACTTGGAGGACTATACAGATGCAGATATGGCAGGAGACCCTGATAGTAGAAAATCTACTTCATAATTCATCTACACTTTTGCAGGAGGAGCTGTTTCATGGCAGTCAAGACTACAAAAATGGTTGCTTTATCCACAACTGAAGCAGAGTATATTGCAGCCGCTGAAGCTGGGAAAGAAATGTTGTTGTTAAAACATTTTCTCCAAGAATTTGGAATCAAGCCAAAGGAGTACAAGGTACATTGTGACAGTCAGAGTGCTCTAGATTTGAGCAAGAAATCCATGTAACATTCTCGTACAAAGCACGTCGATATTTGGTATCATTGGATACATGAGGTCATGGAGCGACAACTGTTGAGACTAATGAAGATCCATATGAAGGAAAATTCATCAGACATGTTGACGAAGGTGGTAACTCGAGAAAAGTTGGAGCTATGCAAAGACATGGTAGGGATGCTTGTTCCAGATATGACTGAAGGGGGAGAATGAAGAATACAATTCAAAGTTTTCAACCATGATCCAGAAGCCACAATATTTGAAAATCAAGCCTCCATTTTTTGTCAAAGATTGATGGTCATCCACTGTTCAAATTCCGGCCGTTCACACTCCTTCAACCTTCTATAAATAGAGATTTTAGTTTCAGTTGTAAATCTTTCCTTGTGAGTGAAACATCCTCCCCTTGAGAGTGGTGAGAGTTTTGAGTTTTTGAGAGTTTTTTTTGGAGTTTGGAAATCTCGTGTAATCTATTCTTGTGAATAATAGAAGTTTGTTTTTCTCTCAAATTTACCTTCACAACACCCAAATGATCCATTAAAAAACATCACATTTAAGCATCCGTACAGAGTTCTAGTATTATTAATAAGTCGGTTAATGATTTTCATTTGGATTGGTTGATGGAGAAAAATTTAAAATTGGCACTAGGTTTCTTCAAATACACGATTAACTATATTTTGAGTAATCTACCTCTAAGTCGTTTCAGTTCTTTCATCAAATATTTGCTTAATCCTATCCTCCCATTACATTTTGTATAAAGTATCTAATCTTTGAAACATAATTTTTTTTTTCAGATATCTCGGTTTGAATATTTCTTATAATTATGTGTCACTTTTTCATAATTTTAAGGCATATATCATAAAGAAAGATATTTCCAGGAAAAATATTTATTTTTAGGATAACTGTTATATTGTATTAATATATCTACAATATTATAATGATAACCCCCTAAATCTTAAACTTCGAGTATCGAGCTGAGTAGCACATAAAGGCCAAAAGTTCCCGAGCTAAAGATCATATAATTCAGTATCCTCTCTTCGGGAGCAGAGCACTTAGAAGAGGCCAACGCAGACGCAACGTTTAAAAAATTAATAACAAACCGAGGATCTTGCGAAAACTCTACAATTATTGACACATCATTTCTACTATAAAGACCCCAGATACACTTCACATTTGAAACACAATTCCAGCATTCCATACTACTCTCTTATTCTCCACTCAAACAAAATCTAACTTAAGTATCGAAGGGATCACGTCGAAAACACTCCCGACGTCCTCTAACTGTTGTTCGTGATTTTGGTCATCCCCCGAGAGGAACCTTCCTAAAGTCTAATTAACTTCTCGACATCATATTCCCGACAACAAGAAGAGAAATCTCTCTATATTGAACCCAAGGACAATTTTGAGATATATCAATTTGTGTCATTTGTCGGAAACTTTAGTAAAAGAGTTAAGATGCCACAAAGAAAAAACAAAAGAGTTAATCTTAGGAAATTTGAGATCGAGGACTTATTAGTGAGGAGGATTCAATACCAGTGAGATAGGGTCTAGATCAGTTTCGAGATAAAAGAGTGGTTGATTGGAGGAGGGGAGGCCCCAAGAACAACCTCAGGATGCCTCGAGCTGAGCCCCAGAATCACCACCACCTCATGGAGTTACATGATCTGGGAGGATCTAACTGATGGGGACTCCAACCGAGCCAAAAAATATGAGTTGGAGACTGAAGAGTATGGGAGTGGATGCAAAGAGGAAGAACACTGGATCCACCACTATTTTTGGTCCGAGAACTTTCCAGGAGGAGTTGACGCACAAAATGATGTCATCGTTATTAGGGTAATGATAGACAACTATGAGGTAGCTCGCATATTCATTTACGCAGGCAGCTCCATTAACGTCCTATTAAAAAAGCTATGGATCAGATTGTCTAGGTGATTACCTGATCAAGCCCGGGTTAAATCCTTTGTTCGGGTTCAC
Organism: Dorcoceras hygrometricum; assembly: GCA_001598015.1. Lineage (NCBI taxonomy): Eukaryota > Viridiplantae > Streptophyta > Magnoliopsida > Lamiales > Gesneriaceae > Dorcoceras > Dorcoceras hygrometricum. The sequence continues at coordinate 100,853 of KV010148.1, read as the reverse complement.
AGGACATTCATAACAACCGGTATGAATATTACATCTACATCTTTCCCTCGAGATTGGGAATTTGAGGAATACAAGGGTTGTCAACTCACGGTGGTGGACTCCTCTTATTCCAACAATGTAATATTGGGAGGCCAGACATGGCTATGGCTTCATATCTGCATCAGAAATCAATTGTTCTATGGGAAGTGCTATAGGGGAATTTATTGGGAATGGCACCAACACTTGCCACAACATCATAGGGAAGATATCCTATGAAGCTCTATATTGACAAAAATGTCTATCGCCAATGAATTGTGATGAAATCGGAGAAAAGACATACCAAGTCTCGAACTAGTCCAAGAAATAGTGCATAAGGTTATTAAAGGAAAAGACTTAGGCAGCCCAAGATCGATAGAAAAGGTGTGCATATTTGAAATATAGGCCCTTGAAATTTAAGGGGGTAAAAAAGCTACCTTAACGTCTCTCCAATGAAAGGAGTATTCCAATTTGATAATATCGGAAATTTAATTAATCCCCAAAAATAATGGACAATTGAAATCTTGGAAAGAGAGAGAATACTTGCTTACACACTAGCGTTGTCATCAAATATGTCAATAATTCACAATTACTTCTATATTTCACAACTAAAGAGATATATTGCGGATACTAGTCATATCCTTGAATAATTGTCACTTCATGTTGAAGGTAATTTGAATGAGGAATTGAAATACAAAGAGATTTTTATTTGAATTGTAGACAAATAACCAGGTACTTATACAACGAACCATTCCATACGTCAAAGTATAATGCTCCAATCACATGGAGAGATAATCTACTTGGGAACTGGAAAAATGTGACCCTTACCTTTTCGAAGATTAAAAAACCCCAATTTTTGAGGACAACACTTCTTTTAAGGAGGGAGGGATGTGAAAACCAAGAAAAAGACCAAGGAAAAAAAGTGTGCATCAAGTGTGCATACATGCAACCAAGGTTTTCAAATTCTTGTAATAACTATTTTAACTCAAACATGTTGGAGTGCAACAATTGCCCCTTCTAGGTAGAGCGATCGAACCGTGGCACTTGAGTTGCTATACAGTTTAAAAGATTGGAGTTGCACTGTTACCACCAACTATATCTTTTGGTAAAACGGCAAGCGCTCGGTCCTACAATTGGTATCAGAGACAAGGTCATGTGTTCGATTCCCATTGATTGCAAGGAGTGCAATTATTGAAAGGGTATTGTTGGAGTGCAATAATTGCCCTTGATAGGTAGAGCGATCGAACCGTGGCGCTTGAGTTGCTATACAGTTTAATAGATTGGAGTTGCACCGTTACCACCAACTATAACTTTTGGTAAAGCGACAAGCGCTCGGTCCTACAAAACATGACACCCATAGATTCAAATAAAATAGCCATAGATCCTTCACTATTTGATCAAAATTAAAATTTGAAAGCATGCACACAATATAGGATATTCCAACATGTATTGAGACTCAATATCATACCAAATGCAACATCCAAAAAACATTTGAAGGAAACCAATAGTTTTTTAACATTTTACTGTTCATATAGCATTCCTAATGGAATGTATATGAAAATGGACCGATGGTCATTAAATCTTCCGAGTATGATATTCCACCATGAAATCCTTTCTTTTCAAGTCGTTTCCAAGGCTTGTGTACCTCCAGAAACTCTAGTCCAAGGACCAGTCGATCTGGTTCTTTTCCTTGTATTCTCTAGTATGAACCTCCATATTTTCAATATTTATTACTCTTTGAGAGGTTCATATTATTTGCTGTTTTAAATAGTATAGGTTGCAAGGGAATTGATTCCTTTGGGATGCAATATCAAATTCTCCTTCAAAATCTTTCCAACCCTCAGGACATCTAAGTTTTTCTAATGTAGAAAAACTTCTTAATGTCATCCGAGTTTCTTGGGTTAGGGGGTTTTCGCCATCTATAACTTGTAACCATATCCCCTTGAAGGATAATCTTCAGTTCAAGTCTTAAACTTTGACTCATTTGTAGGATTGGTTTATCTTGGATCTGGATATGTATTTCCTATATGGAAACTCGATCTTTCTGGGCAAATAGTTTGAGACACTTTCACAAATATCTCTGGTATTTCAGTTAACTCATTTCTAATAAATAGTTCTGAATGGTGGGTGTTAGAAAGAGCATATAAAAATTGATAAGTAATAGAATACGGTCTACTATCTCCTTTCATCAATATTTTCTCTTTGATGTTTTGGTGCAATGTCAAAGATCGACTGAAATCTTGGTCTGCTAGACTGTATGTTATTCTTGGATAAATTACCGTACAGTTTTTCCTGCACATATATCCTATTATAGTTCTCAATACTGAATCCTGTAAATTGCCCATCCGTTTATCGCATTTAGCAATATCAATGGGTGAATCAATTCCTTATTTGAAGGTATCTTTTATCATGATCTAAACTGCTCCAATGTGAATCCAAGACATTGTTCTTGCTACTTCCGTCTTGTTTTTTTTGTAATTACTCCTTTATTTTCTTCAAAGAAATTATCTGCATCTCCATTTAGTTTCATGTGAGTTCCATTGAGATAATCATTTCTCTTCAAGAAACCTTGTAGATCAGATGATTCTTTCTGATTCTTAGGCCTCAATTTCCTAAGAATTTTTCTATTTATTCTACAGAGATTCCTTAATATCTCTGTAGGTTAGGATTTTCTCTCATGATTCTTTGAACCATATTGTGAGAGATAGATGTCAGGTTGAAGAAACTGGACAAATCTTCATGTGTTTCGTGACGAAACACTTCTTATTCAGTCAGATTCTGACTCCAATTCTCCATCATTTCCTTCTTGGCTTAAGATTTACTCTACTTCATATATACTCTCATATGAGAGAATGCCCTCAAATTGGTATACTTGAATTAGGTCTTGATAATAAACCGCTTTCTCGATATCGAGAGTTGGTTCAAATCGCTTGATCCCCTTCCTTTCATTTTCGAGACAGTTGGTGGGGATATGTCCAATTACTCGATACGTCCAGCAATTGCAATTTTTAAAACTTTCATTAGCCATTGTTGAGATTTTTTTAAATTTTTTCTTATTGGCATTCGTTTCATGCTTCGAGATGAACTTGATGCTTGAGACAAAATCATACTTCTTGATGATCCACTTCTTTGTCCAGATTCGTAAGTTCTGGCCTTCTATCTGGCCATACAATTCTTGGTCTCCACGAGGTTTTCCTACTTCTTGTGTAAGGATGAGTTCTATAACTTCTCCTCTTCTGCCTGTATGGCCTACTTACAGCAATTGTTGGAAGAATATTCTCAACATAAAAGGGTTCGTTTGTTGCCACCTGTTAATCTCTTGTAATTCTTCCCGATGACACTTTGCTAGTTTTCCTTTTAGAAATGAAGCTCTTCTAGCCAAGCTATCTAGGTTCTCTCCACGGACTTGGCGTCTTTGCGAAGAAAATTTGCAATGCTATATTTTCTTCTGCTGCTGAATTTCATCTGTATTTAGGGAATAACATGATATATTTATCTGCTTAACATATGTCATATAATTTAAGACCGTACGGAGCTTGTGTGTCTTTACTATTAAAGCAAGATAAAAGGTAAGATAAACTGAATTCTTACTTTTATTTATTGTTTTAGGAAAAGGGTTAAATTAGGTATTTTTGAAAATATTTTGACCAATGGAAGCTGAAACAAAAGAATATTCGGATTAGGTACATGAAGCAAAGAAAATCCTACAAGGGGCCGATGATCAAATTACGTTTTCGTATTGAAATTTTTTTTAGTATTCTACTCTTTGTTTGCCTTGAATATTATATTTAAATTTTGATACATTCATTAACTTGTACCTTTTTTTTTTGTTTTTTTAACTGCAAAGATACTAATGCCTTTGAGTGCTCTGCTTTGGTTCCATGGCTTTCTTTACCTGGCTTATGTTGGTGAGAAAAACATATATGACATACATTAAATTCACCTGAAAATTAATTAAGAATACAAGTATATAGCTCGTAGTACTTATTTACATTGGATTAGAAAAAGGTTAGATTGGTGTTAAGTATAAATTGTTCTAACTTTAACGATAAAAATTAATCAACTAAGAGCTTAGAAGACCAGATCAGGTAAGGTCAGATCTAACGGTGTTTTTTTATTCAGATCAAATCAGAGCTAAACTAAGTAAGGACAACTCAGTTTATATGAGAATAAGAGAGATCGGATCATATTAAGATAACCAGTTAAGGAGATCAAATCAGCTTAGAACTTCAGTTCAGGACAGAACTACAATTGTGCTGAGAATATGAGATTGGAGATTCGTTTCTTGGTCAAATCAGAGTTGAAATAGTTGCATTGACTTGTAAGATCATTTATAGACATTGGACAACTTGGGAAAACAACCAGAATATATCAGAGTTGGTAAAGTGAGAAGATTGTCTGTTTTGAGCAAAGAGAATGTGAATTTATTGAGACAATACGAAGAACAATATATGAATTAAATGCGCATTAATTACTTGGAGATAAACTTACGACGATTCATCGGATAATTTTACTGGTAACATTTATTACCATTTGAATCCGGAGATTATAAACAGGAAGATGATTTAATTTGAAGATTCTCCGAAGCTCTCACTCTCCCAAGATCGATCAGCTCTCGAATCAAGCATTCAGCTATTCATACTCTTACTCGTTAATAATGGTCCAGAAATACTTTGTATTTGAATTAAACTTCTTCTGTTTATTTCGACGCATAGCTGAAATTTGTTAAGCTTGTATCTTGTTGTATACCTTCACATAGCCTTCAAATTATATGTAAGATAATAGAGTTTGTTATGTTATCAGTAGAATACTAAGAGTTCATATCTAGTGCAGCCTGACTTACCGGTGTAGGATATGTCATAATTTCCACTCAAATCTTCTAGTGGATCCTTCCACATGAGAAGATGAGGAGACATAGAAACGTTGCTTTGAACATCCAGAAAAACATTTTATCTCTCAAAATGATTTATATTTATGTTTTTATATTTTGTTTACTATTCAATTGAATTGTTTTCACACAAATATTTTTATTGCTGAAAAGATCAGTACGAACTGAAATCATATATCAGCTGGTGACACTTCTGACTTGCAAAAATTGTTTTAAAGCACAAATTTTTTAAGGATTTTAATCACCCCCTCTATATTTCGTGTGAGAACCTGAAATTTCTAAACTGCTATTCAGTAAAATTATTATTTTATCATGTATTTTTTCAACATGAATAATCAAGTTCTTAAATTCTAAATTAAAGTATAATCATGTAGCCAAATAATGCCTAATTATAACCTTAAAGTGGTGATTAATGGTCATAAAAGGTGACCCTTCAAACTCCTCAACCTCTCATATATATATATCACACTTCAAAGATGAAGAAATGCACTGTATAAACATCAAGAAATCCTGTCAAAATCGTTCAAGGGGCAGTCCCATTTCAAAAACAAGAGGTTGATGATTGAGTATTCCAGCATCAATCTAAAGGTCTACTGTCCAGAACCTTTTACCATTGCTCCAGTTCTTAGAATCCGATCTCCACCGTCCAGTAATTGCTCCTCTATATTCTAAATAATACGTAACATTTTCATTCCAATCCAATGGATAAATGTCATTAAAACAAATTCGCAATAATGTTGCACTGATTATATGTGAGGAAACTACAGCTTCTGTTTATCATCCTAAATTGATTTCAAATGACCTTTGTATCCGATCTCCACCATTCAGATGTTATGATGGTCCCAAAAATAGGATCAAAACAAGAACAGGAGTTCAGAAGGGGGGGGGTTGAATGAACTCCTTCGATTTTTCTATTTCAAATTCTTTCAAAACGTTTTACACGCGCTGCTTAACTCAAGTCCGAGTTACCAGACTTGAGGTATCTCAGTTAAATGCAAACCTCTCGGCTAACTAAAAAGTGCGGAATGAAGCCGATTAATTTGTGAACAGTAGATAATGAATAAATGCGTAAAGTAAAGAGTAGAGCTCAGAATTTGTTTCTGGAAGTTCGGATATAAATATCCTACGTCTCCCCGACGCAGCTGCTGGTTTACAACACTTTGAAATATATCAAACGGCTTCTTAAGAGCACGATTGTTACAGACTCAATAATGATATATCAATGAATACAGTATTTTGAGTGCTGTAAAATCCTCTGATTTCTTATACAATGAAATCGATTCAACAAAATGAATCAGTGGATGACTCGAAGGTATTTTTCTCTGAAGATCAACTGTAAAGTTCTTCGAGTCTTTGATCTTTTTGAATGACTTCAACAAGGGATGGCTCAAAAATAATTCGGCAGAGTTTCAGCAATAGCAATATCGAGAGAGTTTTCTTCAATTCAAAACTTCTGCTATTTATACTCTTAGCTCAACGGTCGATTAATTCTGATAAGGCAACGAAATCCTTTTTGAAATACTGACAATCGTATGCCGTCAATTCTGCTCCACTACATGGTAACATATAATTTCCATATATGTGCAATCCCGTTGTAACGACCTTTGCCAATCTGTACTATTTATCCAGAAATAGTACCAATCTGGTCTCCTTAATTCCAGGCACTTTGTACGATTCTGTTATGGCCATCGATCTTTTCCAATTGAGTATACGATCGAATTTGAATCAACTTAATGCTTGCGCCTGAAATCGTTTCTGTTGGCAGATAGTTCTTTCTTGAAGACGATTGAACAGTGACTATTTGTCGCGGTAAACATATCTGACCATTTTGTAATTTCAGCAACGCTGACGTCATCATATCTGTTACTCTACTGTGCTCATGTCTGATGACAGCAAACGATGTCCCGTTGAACTTACTGTTACCAAATCTGTTGATAGCAAACATTACTCGCACTGTTCCAATAACAAATACTGTTGCGTTATCTGGTGTCAGCAAACATCTCTTGCACTGTTTTGATATCTGTTGGCAGAAAACTTCCCCGATACAATAACGACGTCTGTTGGTAGATATCTTCGCTAATACAATCTTCAAGTCTGTTTTCAGCAACCATTACTGATCCAATAGCGATATCTGTCGACAGCAACAAACATTCTCAAAACACTTCCAACAGTAGATGCCTGACCCGATAACCCGAATGCCTAATCCGATAATCCAAAAGTCTCAGAACCCGAATCAAATCAACTCTGTAACCTGGTAACAAATCTCAGAGCCAAACCGATAACTGTTATCAGCAACTTGATATCTTATGAAAAGATTATTCGATTATCATCGTTAAGTCCAAATCTTTTCTTGTTTTTGTTATCACCAAAACTATAAATTTTATCCTAACAATTTTCCCCTTTTTGGTGATGACAAAACCTAGCAGTCGAGATAAGTAAATAGGCAAAATAAATTGCACAACGGACTGCTGGAATGCAAACTTTCATTAATCAGAAGAATTGTACAAGATTTGTACAAAAAAAATCAACAACAACTATCTTAATATCTTCGTCTCTTGTATGATCCACTTCTGCTCTTGCTCCTTCTTTCCCTTTCTCTTTCTCTATCCTCACGCATCAACCTCTCAAGAATTTGTCTATTTGCTGCATCAATGTCTGCCTGTAGGCTCTGTTGTTCTCACAGTGTCACTAATCCACCTGTACTTGCCACTGTCTCTGATTTTGAATGGCAGGAAATTGCACAACGGACTGCTGGAATGCAAACTTTCATTAATCAGAAGAATTGTACAAGATTTGGTACAAAAAAAATCAACAACAACTATCTTAATATCTTCGTCTCTTGTATGATCCACTTCTGCTCTTGCTCCTTCTTTCCCTTTCTCTTTCTCTATCCTCACGCATCAACCTCTCAAGAATTTGTCTATTTGCTGCATCAATGTCTGCCTGTAGGCTCTGTTGTTCTCACAGTGTCACTAATACCACCTGTATTGCCACTGTCTCTGATTTGAATGGCAGGTGGTGGTTGAGGTCCTCGGCTGCTCTCTCCTTCACCCTTTTTGGCATTACCGCCCCTGTTAATATAATCAACAAGTTGGCCCAACTGGTCGGTAAGCACAATATGATTGGCTTTCGCCTGAGTCTGAAACTCTAAAAGCTGGTGGGAGATAGATTCCTTGGTTGCCTCAACATCTTTCTTAACAATCTCCAATTTTGTGGCCATAATATCCACTTTGGCATTGAGCTCTTGCACCTCCTTCCTAACATAAGCTAATCCAGTAAAACCGAGGCATTTTGAGTGAGAACATTTTTGAGAAATTCATTGAGGTGCAGTGTTTGAATGTCCTCTAGATTTCGGGAGTCTTGACGAACATTTTGAATAGACTGCTTGAGAGATTCTTCATGTTGTCGCAGAGTCTCTCGAAATCCTCTTTCAAATATATTCAACTTAGAGAACATATCACTGTTAGAATCATTGATACGCTGTAAAATAGACATTCTGAGGTCATCAAGAGCAGTAGTAAAAGCAGTCGAATCAATTGGTAATGATGGTTGAATATCTGCTCTGGCATTCAAAGATATATCCTCGGAATCAAAATGCATAGATACATCAGTAGAAGAAGACTCTTGATGCGGAGAGGTAGCAGGAGGAGATTCAGGACTCTGTACAAAGTATAGTTGTTCCTCCTGTGCAACGCCAAAAATAACAGGACCTAAGGCAAACTGAAAATCACGCAAGGGAGAGGGAGAACGATAAACAGTAGATCCATCCGAAGAAGACTCCTCAAAATCTGATACACTCTGTACATCTGAATCACTAAAATAGCCAACAAAACTATCTGTATATATACCCTGTGCAAAAGTACTGCAAAAACTTGCTGGAATGCGCTCAACTCCCAAATTATATACAAAGATATCTGTGCAAACATCTTCACGTACTGGTCTCAAACAACCAAACATTTGGTATCGAACAATCTGTACATACTCTGTTCCATCCCCAAGTCTTGATCAAGGCAGGGGCCGCTCCCCAATACTGTACTGGTTCAATGAAGAACACATGCGGTACAAAAGTGTCTTCAATAACAGTTTCTGGCAGCTTCTTCCTATTTACAAACGAGGACAACTTGCAACTGCTCCTCCAGAAATCAGTGCCCTGAATGGGTGTCCACACACCATCAATCAAAACCATTGGCCATACCCAACATGTGGATTTGGCCTGAGAAAAGAACTGTTCAAGTACAGCACCACTACCGACAGATGCATCAAGAAACGTGGAGATGCACGGTTGCTCCATAGGTAGGCCATGCTCTTTCTGCTGTGCCACTAAGGCTTCTAAAGATTTGGAATGGGCAACAGTCAGTAGATCAATGATTTGAGATGCCGTTGCTGTCCACGGCTGGCCAGGAATGAAGTATTTTCTATGAGAGTCCAAAAACTTCCTGAGCAGCATCTCTCCGTACTTCGCCAATATATACACATTTCTCTTGACAGCAGTCTCCAAAGAATCTGTTTCAGCCCACTCCAACATCAGTTTCTCCTTTTCTTTCAACTCCAGCAAAGCATCAAGATTAGTCAATTTATTGAGTGCAAAAGAATGAAAAAATTCGATAACATCCTGCATAACCTTGTCACGCAACTGAACGAGGAAATCTGTTAGAGTAGATGCCCAACTAGCCAACTTGTGGCGTGTGGGTTTATAGACTCTTGTATATGACAATCTTTATATATGATATTCGCATTTGGCGTTCTTTACTTTCATTGTGTTGTATAATGATTAACAATTGCGTTGAGTAAAGACCTAGAATACACTTAAGTGTATGTTAGATGTGATAGTGGGTATGACGGCTATCATGAACCACATCTAATAGTCACTGTGTATTCTGAACATGTTTCTAGTCGATTGGGCCGTAAAAATGAGGATAAGGCCGCCCGAGTTCGAGACTAGTATCTGCGATGCGAAGTACCATGTTTCATTGGTAAGGAACATTGTGATGTTCTGAGCATGCAGATAGATAGTGACCTGGTGATCTATCGAACTACCCTCGTTCGGACTTTCCAAGTGGTTACCATTTGTCGAGTGGATAAGTCCGAGGTCTTGGTTGTACTGATTAGTCCTCACGACTCGAAACGTCATTGAGACTCTACATGATAGGCGTCTCACTTTGACTCGTTTGCCGACTCACTTGGGGTCATCAGGCGGCGGGATTGGGTGAGACCTCGATGCATGTAGGAGTCGATGCATTCGTTGTCGAGGATTCACCGCTCGCAGACATGCGTGGATATCCTATGCTATCTGAGGGGATAATAGTGTATAAATCTCTGGCCAGAGTACTAGAAGTGTTTTAGGTAAATGGGTTTACCTAGTTACACTCGCGATGTCACTATTCGATCTCCAAGATGTATGCATAGCTATCGGATCTTAGCGACTCTCGATTTACCAATGGTCATTGATCTGATCGGGATATATGGATTGAAAGGACCGTACTGTACGCTAACCACGACCAACTGGTTCTTGCAGGCACTATCAGTGATACCTAGGGGATCATGGGGCGATGTTTCTAGACGCTCTTACCATGATCCGATGGGCAAGTCCGGAATTGTGATTTCGAAGCCACAATGGTTGTGGGCCCACGGCTAGCTGTATCCCTGAACCATTGACGGTCACACAAGTACTGGATTCGAGATTCCCGCACGGATACTCAGCTCAATGTGTTGAGCATACGAAGAGGATTTTGGGAGTGCGACTTCCTAAAAAGTCAACGGAGGTCAAATCGTGATATGCCGATTTTGAGGGGCAAAATGGTCAGTTTGCACTGGGGTTCTGAAAAATGGTTTTTCAGATCATAGTATTCAGTTTTGAAAACTGAGTTGATCCATCCGATCTGATCGGCGATCGGAGTTACGGTGAAGTCTCAGTGATGGAGATGAAACGAATGTTCATCCGTTGGACCCGGGCCCGTTGGGCCGGATCCAAATCCATCACTAAGTCTATTTAATATAGACTTAGGACTTAACTTAACAACACTTGATACAATTCAACCCTAAACCTAGAGCTTAGTGCGCCGCCCCCTTCTCCTCTCCAAAAGCCGCCGCCGCCGCCGCCGCCGCCTCTTCGCCGGAATTTGTTCCGGCCAATCTGGATGAGGAGAATTCGTCCACACCGATCTCGTCAGGCCTTCTAGTGCAGGCTAACGAAGGAGTCTCGTATCCGGTCATGGACCTGATTGACGATATCTACCGCCGCCTACCGTGAAGTGCCGGTTTCCTCGAGAAACTGGTCGGAGCCAGGCACGAGTTGCCATCAAGGTAGCAATCCAAACGCCCTATGAATGTTGAGGAGAATTCGTCCACACCGATCTCGTCAGGCCTTCTAGTGCAGGCTAACGAAGGAGTCTCGTATCCGGTCATGGACCTGATTGACGATATCTACCGCCGCCTACCGTGAAGTGCCGGTTTCCTCGAGAAACTGGTCGGAGCCAGGCACGAGTTGCCATCAAGGTAGCAATCCAAACGCCCTATGAATGTCATAGATCTGTGTTTTGTTTTTGTCGTATTGATCGTCTCCCGGCATTATTTTTGTTCTTCCGCTGTCTCGCCGGGAGGCGTGATCCGGATCCGCCGTGGTTCCCCAACAAAATCAACATCTCCGCATATAAGCGCAACCGTTTCTCGGGCAGGGTTCCCTTTAGCAGGTTCATCCTCCTCCAAAATTTACTTCCCCTTATCATGCGACGAAATGCGGGGTAGCCTGGCAAAATACAAATCGTGTTCCTTGGCTTCATTGATAGAGATGGACTCACCAAGCCTAATCTTTGTAATTTCTGCGGCGGTGACTGATGGCAGCATCATGTCATCTGAGATTTGCAACAGTAGATCATCTATGGACATGTGCTCCTCGGAAACTTTCTTGCTGCCAACAGCTTTGGCCAGATCCTTTTCAACCACTGGATTTTTGCTGCCCTCAGCTTCTTAAACATTCGCTGTCTCAAACAATTGTTCATCATCAACTGTATCCACTGTTCCCTGAACTCGATCACAGTCTGATTCATTCACGTGTTCAGCACCCTCAGAAATATAATTCTCTAACCACTGTGCCAACTCTTCAGGATTATCAGCTGTTGAATCACCAAAAGCAATGTCTCCAACATCAGTCTCAGTAAAAATTTGTTCTCCCGACTCTGTATCATCTGTTGTTAGCTTGAAGGTCGCAGTAAGTATCTGTCCTATGATGACATCCACCTCATCAGTAGTTGGCGCCACCTGTGCAGATACGTGGCTCACTTTTTCAATCGGTTCCTAAACATTTACTCCAACAACTTTAACAGATTCAACACTATGCTCTCCTCAACATTGTCATCATCAGAACCATATGACAGAATCAACCTTCTCTTGCGTGATTTTCGCTTGGGTGCAGGAGGTTGAGTGGCAGTCACAGCAGTTGTTGGTGCAATTACTTGAAAGGTTACAACACCCTGTGCGACAGATGCCATATCCAGATTGGCTGAGGAGACAGATGCTTTGCTTTTCGTAGTTCGCCTTTTCTTTGGAACAACAGGCTCACTACCCTCAACTTCCGGTCGATTCTTAGACCCTACCACTTCCGATACAATCTCCACAGTTGCATCATGCTGGATTCTGACTTCTTCTTTGATTTTGAGGCCCTTTTCACAATTGCCACTGGCGTTTTGCCTCCTCATCGGATTGTCCACGAGCATCAGCTGTGTGGTTCGTGGTTATGTATGTAAGAACTGTCTTAGGAGACAGAATCTTTGAGGACGGAAAAGGAGTTGCTTCTCCCATGGTTAGCACAGGGTCGCTATTCAACAAAACAGAGATTTGCGCTCCGTACCCCTTGGCCTTCTTCACTGTTCTGTCCACCATCTCTTCCAAAACTCCAAACAGTACCTTACTCCAGTTAACCTTCAACCCGAAATGGATAGCCGTCATCATCTGAAATCGTTCATTTGTCACAGCATCAAATGAACCTGCTTTCACCGTAATCGATTTCGCCAAGATATCATTCAACAGTCGATATTCATATTTTAGAAGCTTCTTCTTCCCATGTGGAACCACAGGTTCTCCAGACTTAGAGAATATTTTCCTAGCATCATATACTAGATTCTTCGGTACATCAGAGAAGTCCGATAGCCCTTTAGTTGGCAACTCAAAAACCCTGCAAACCTAGATGGAGAAATACTGAAATACTTGCCTGAGATAGCCCCTGTAATATCTCCACCCTGTATCAACGCTGTATCGAAAAACTGTTCTAATTCTGGCTCATACAACACCGATTTGCATCCCAGAAAACCACGTAATCCACTGTTCTCCAGTGCTTTGAACATATTCTGCATGCCTTCTTTGTCTGGAATTTTCAATACTGATTCGAAGTCAACTAGATAGGCGTTGGTGAACGACGAGGAAGCCATTACAGAAGATTGAGAGTGGAGAAAGTGCCTGAGATTGAATATCTGCAAAAGAAATGCGAGAGCAAGAACGCATGAACAATACAGTAATATTGCAAGGTGAGAAATGGTAAAAATGGAGGCGCTGTAAATAAATAAGGAAGAATACGAAAAGGTAAGAGAAAGGACGATGTAGATGTGACTGTTTGTATTTAGACAACACGTGTCAAACATCCGACGGTGCGTACTATTTTTAGAAATGATTTTGAAAAGATTTTACCCGTATAGGGAAAAAGGTTAAAATCGACGCGCCAAAAACTTAAATAGTCACAACTAAGCAAAGCTGTTTTAATGTTTCGCGGGGATGGAACGGAATCTGTTAACAGATAAGCATCAATTGTGTACAGGAGATATCTGTTGACAGATTTCTCCTGTTCAATTGACGTCACGCTTAACAAAACAGAGACCAAGTTCCCCCTACGACAGGTATCTCCCATCAGTAAGGCTTACGTAAGCGTTGCTGTCCAACATGTAAGGATGACGTAAGCATGTCTGTTCCCTCTGAACAGAAGAACTCGCTGCTGACGTAAACATTGCTCTTCCCTTTGAACGGAACGCTTGTTGCTGACGTAAACATTGTTGTTCCCTTTGAACGGAACACTTGTTGCTGACGTAAACATTGCTGTTCAACTTTCACAAATCGTTAGCGCACAGACAAATTTATGGCAATTCTAAGAGACCTAATATATTCCTAAAATAGGAAAACTTAGCGTCTGACAGAGGCTTTGTGAAGATATCAGCAACTTGTTGCTCAGTCGACACGCACTCCAACCGAACGTTCTTCTTTAGCACATGGTCCCTTATAAAATGGTGCCTTATGTCAATGTGCTTGGTTTTGAGTGCAGCACAGGATTCTGGGTGATAGCTATCGCACTTGTGTTGTCACGGATAATGGGCGCTTCAGAAGCATCAATGCCATAATCCTTCAACTGATGTTGAATCCAGAGGATTTGAGCGCAACAACTGCCAGCAGCTAAGTACTCTTCCTCAGCAGTTGACGTGGCAATGGATGTCTGCTTCTTGTTGAACCAGGAAATCAACCGATCTCCCAAGAATTGACAAGTTCCACTTGTGCTCCTGCGATCAATCCTGCATCCTGCATAATCTGCATCACTATAACCGATTAGTTGGAAGCCTGAGTCTTTGGGATACCAAAGACCCACGTTGGAAGTACCCTTTAAATATTTTAGGATTCTCTTAACAGCAATATTTCTTTGGCTCTGCTTGGAATCTAGCACACATACAGACAGCAAACATGATGTCTGGTCTGCTAGTAGTTAGGTAAAGCAGAGAGTCTATAATACCACGATACAAAGATATCTCTATGGCAGTTCCAGCTTCATCTTTGTCCATTTTGATTGAAGAGCTCATAGGGGTTGCTGCTGCTGAGCAGTTGTCCATCCCAAACTTTTTCAGTAATTCTTACGTTTATTTCGCCTGGTTGATGAAGTTCCCATTTTCCAGTTGACGAACTTGCAAGCCCAGAAAGAATGTTAGCTCCCGCATCATGCTCATTTCGAACTTATCCTGCATGAGCTTAGAGAATTTCTTGCACAGCTTGGGGTTAGTTGATCCAAAAATAATGTCATCAACGTAAATCTGAACTAATAAGACGTGATCATCTTTAACAAATTTAAACAACGTCTTATCTACTGTGCCTATAGTGAATTCATGCTCTATGATGAATTTAAATAGTGTATCATACCAAGCTCTGGGTGCTTGCTTCAACCCATATAGAGCTTTATCCAGCTTATAAACATAATCTGGATGTGCATGATTAACGAAGCCAGGAGGTTGTGCAACATACACTTCCTCTGTTAAGACACCATTAAGAAAGGCACTCTTAACATCCATCTGAAAGACCTTGAAGTCTTTATATGCAGCATATGCTAAGAACATGCGAATGGCTTCTAATCTAGCTACTGGTGCAAATGTCTCATCAAAATCTATCCCTTCCATTAGTCTAAATCCTTGTGCAACCAGTCTAGCCTTATTTCTTGTTACTACGCCATCTTCATTCAGTTTGTTCCTAAAGACCCAACGAGTTCCTATCACTGAATGGTTAGTGGGTCTAGGTACAAGTGTCCAAACATTATTACGCTTAAACTGATTTAGTTCTTCTTGCATAGCATCTATCCAACTTGGGTCTGCTAAGGCTTCATCAATTACCTTAGGTTCTACATGTGATAGAAATGCAGCATCAAATGATCATGAGATAGCTGGCCTCGTGTGCGAACAGGGGATTCGAAATTACCTATGACTTGCTCAGGTGGATGATTTCTATTCCACCGAAGATCAAGTCCAATGGGATTTGCTCCTTGTTCCCCCTGTGTTGCTGACTGGATAGAAAAATTTGGATCTTCTGACACTAATTGATGATTTTCATTGATAGCTTGTGCATCAGATTCCATTTGTGATACTTGCGGTTGTATGTGATTGCTGTTTCCAGCTTTGTCATCAACTACTGTTGGTCTATTTGACACTTTTGCGTCAGCTGTTGATGAATGAATAATGGAATTTGTTTGCGCAATGTCTGACGGAGCAATATCTGTTGGAGCAGCATTTGTTTGAGCGTTGATTGCTTCTGCCCCAGCTGCCGTAAGATCTTGTTGAACAATAGTGTGTTGTGTGTCCACTGTTGTTTGTGCTTCAACTGAATATCTTTGTGGTGCCACGTCATCGTCAGATTCTTCAATAATTGTTTATTCCAGACGTGTGCACAAGTCGTGTAAGCTTGCTGCTGAATTAGATTTGAAGCTAGTCTCATCGAACACGACATGAGCAGATTCTTCAACAGTTAAACTCTTGATGTTGAACACACGATAAGCTTTGCTGACAGCAGAGTAACCTAAAAATATTCCTGCATCAGATTTAGGTTCAAACGCTGTTAGGTGCTTTTTGCCATTGTTGTGAACGAAACATCTACACCCAAACACCCTGAAATAAGATATGTCAGGTTTCTTGCCATGCCAGATCTCATATGGGGTTTATCGTGCATCCTATTAATCATCGATCTGTTTTGAGTATAACATGCTGTGTTAACTGATTCTGCCCAAAATTTTTGAGAAATACCAGAATAAGCAATCATTGATCTAGCAGCTTATTTTAAAGTACGATTTCTCCTTTCAGCTAACCCGTTTTGCTGAGGAGTTCTTGCTGCTGAAAGCTCATGCTTTATTCCCAAGTCTTCCAAATAAGAAGTTAATTTAAAATTTAAAAACTCAGTACCGCAATCACTTCTTATCCGGTTGACTGAACAAGATCTGTCATTTTGTAAACGTTTCAAAAGGCGTATCAGCTGGTCGGCGATTTCAGATTTTGCTTTTAAAAACAACACCCAAGTATATTTTGAAAAATCATCAACTACCGCAAGGGTGTAGGACGTTCCCCCTAAGCTTGTTACTGAAATAGGACCAAAAAGATCCATATGTAAAAGTTCAAGGCAACGGGAAGAACGTTTTCCGCCTTTATTTTTGAAAGTCGATTTAATATGCTTACCAAGCTGACAAGCTGCACAGATCTTATCCTTAGAAAATTTAATTTGGGCATTCCAGAGATCATATCATGCTCACTCAACTTAGCAAGTGTTTTAAAGTTTAGATGGTTCATTCGTTGATGCCACAACAAACTCTTGGAAGAGTCAGCTGTAAGACAAAGCTGTTCAGACTTCAACTGCTCTGACCAATCGATAACGTAGGTATTCCCCGATATTTTACCCACCAATACAGTCAGACCATTTGAGTTCTGAACTGTGCATGTGTGTTGTTGAAAGTTAACTATGTAACCTTTGTCACATAGTTGACTGATACTAATCAAATTATAACTGAGATTATCAACAACCAATATATCTGAGATAGAGATGTTACCATGGGTAAGCTTACCCTTACCCATAGTGTTACCGTGTGCATTGTCACCGAAGACTATTTTCGCTCCTTTGTGTGGAACAACATCTGTCAACAGCTTTGGGTTTCCTGTCATATGTCGAGCACACCCACTGTCCAAGTACCAAATAATTGCGTCTTCAGTAGCTTTGTACCTGTTACCCTGCAATCATACAAACAAATTTTGGTACCCAATTTTACTTGGGTCCTGATTGGATTACCCCTTTCGGGACCCATACTTGAATTACCTTAACAGTTTTTCCAGTATAAGTATCCTTAAGGGTCTATGCATAATTACAGTGAGATCTATTGAGTTTTGATTTCATATGTTGACCATATAGATCTCTTTTCCGCTGAACCTTTGTCCAACCAGATTTTACCTTTGTTGAACTACGCCATGACTGGTTAGGGACAAATGGCTTTCGACCAGCTTTCGCTTTATATTTGTCCAATTTGTTCTTTAGCCAGCTTGGCTTGGAGTTCTCAGGTTTTGAAAAGCCGATACCAGCTTTTCCATTATCGTTCAACTTGGGAGAGTTCTGGTCATCAAATGTTATCGACTCAAAACAATCATATATCACATTGGATTTGACAAAGCTCATTTTATTGAACTTGTCATATGCTGATTGTGATTGAGTACTTGTCTCTCCTTCACTGCTCTCACCACTACTGAAACCCAAGCCAGTTTATCATGTACTGACTTTTGGATTTCTTGCAGCTTGTGAAGAGCACGAGAAGACTTGTTCCATGAGCTCATTTCGTTAGTTAATTTTTCAACTTCTGCTTTGAGCTCACTGGTCTCACTTCTCAACAATTCATTCTCTATTCTCAGCTTACTCAACTCAGTCTTTAAACTGTCAGTATCCTCAAGCTCGTCAGAACTCAATTCTGCTGAACTATTTTTCAGACTTGCGTTTTCGGCCTTGATTTCCTCAAATGTGTGAGATAGAGTCTTGTACTCATGGACCATATCGTTCAGTGCCTGACCTAGATCCTCACATGTAAATTCAATGTTTGAGAAATTGAATACCTCATCGTCCGAAGTTTGATCAGCCATAAGGCAATGAACTTCCTCCTGTTCACTGTCACTTGATGAGGAGTTGCTGGATGAAGATTCTGAGTCAGTGTCCACCCAGATCTTTGTGCTTTCCTCAGCCACCAGTACTTTGCGATCATGCTTGCGGCTGGACCTTTTGTCACCTCTTGTTCTCATCCGCCTATCCTTGGATCTCTCAACAGATCTTTCATCAGTTTTGTCCTCTCGCTTGTATCTATCCTCCTTATTCTCATCTCTTCGATATCTATCATCCATTCTCTTGTCATCTCTGGATCTGTCCTCCTTTCTTGGCCTATTTCAATCAGCTGCAAAGTGCCCTGGACGATCACAATTATAACATTTCATATCAGAAGCATTTTTATCAGATTTATGAAAATTATTGTAAGGAGAAGAAGGGTGAAAGGATCTTCTCATGAATTTCCCAAACTTCTTGACGAAGAGGGACATGACGTCATCGTTTAGTTGATCCGCCGTCTTGCTTGTGCTTGGAGAGCACTGTTCAGTAGTAGTCGCTTCCAATGCTTTAGTCGGCTGGGAGGTTGAGGGACCAGCTTCTGATCTTGTCTCCAATTCAAATTCGTATGCCTTCAGATTTGCAAACAGATCATGAAGTTCCAGCTTGTTCAGGTCCTTCGACTCCCTCATCGCCATGGTCTTCACGTCCCACTCCTTGGGTAACGCTCTCATGACTTTCAGTGCTATCTCTCTGTTGCTGTACTCTTTTCCAAGGCTGTTCAACTCGATGGCAACTGCACTGAAGCGCTCGTCAAATTCAGTCATTGTTTCGCCGTCTTTCATCTTGATGGACTCATACTTCTGTTGAGCGACGGTCAACTTGTTCTCTTTTGTCTCGTCTCTTCCCTCACATATCTGGACCAGCTTTTACCAGATGTCTTTGGCTGTGGCACAGGTTTTGATTTTGCTGAACATGTTTTTGTCCTTGTCCAGCGTCTTGTATAGGATGTCCCTGGCCACATTGTCTAGGTTTTCTTTCTTCTTGTCATCATTTGTATATTCATGTCTGGCTTTCTCAAGATACCGAGGCTCGCCATTTGTTACAGCAACCGCCAGATTGGGCTTCATTATCTTCAATGGCCCTTCAGTGATAACAGTCCACATTTCATCATCCATTACAGCCAGATGCGCTTGCATGCGTATCTTCCAGTCGTCATAATCTTCTCTGGAAAACATGGGAATCTTGTTGTAAGAGATCGACATATTGAGATAATATAACGCACAAGTAATAGCTGTTCAATAACTGAGATGCGCCTGCTCTGATACCAATTGATGGTCCCAAAAATAGGATCAAAACAAGTACAGGAGTTCAGAAGGGGGGGGGTTTGAATGAACTCCTTCGATTTTTCTATTTCAAATTCTTTTCAAAACGTTTTACACGCGCTGCTTAACTCAAGTCCGAGTTACCAGACTTGAGGTATCTCAGTTAAATGCTAACCTCTCAGCTAACTAAAAAGTACGGAATGAAGCCGATTAATTTGTGAACAGTAGATAATGAATAAATGCGTAAAGTAAAGAGTAGGGCTCAGAATTTGTTTCTGGAAGTTCGGATATAAATATCCTACGTCTTCCCTTCTTCCTTTTCAGGAAGGTATCACTAGAAGATTTGATGTACACAGTCCTTCTGCAGACACCCGATCACCAAGCCTCACTTGTATGAACTCCTAGCACCACTAACTTCACAAACTTCCACGCAGACGCAGCTGCTGGTTTACGACACTTTGAAATATACCAAACGGCTTCTTAAGAGCACGTTTGTTACAGACTCAATAATGATATAGCAATGAATACAGTATTTTGAGTGCTGTAAAATCCTCTGATTTCTTATACAATGAAATCGATTCAACAAAATGAATCAAAGGATGACTCGAAGGTATTTTTCTCTGAAGATCAACTGTAAAGTTCTTCGAGTCTTTGAGCTTTTTGAATGACTTCAACAAGGGATGGCTCAAAAATAATTCGGCAGAGTTTCAGCAATAGCAATAGAGAGAGAGTTTTCTTCAATTCAAAACTTCTGCTATTTATACTCTTTGCTCAACGGTCGATTAATTCTGATAAGGCAACGAAATACTTTTTGAAATAATGACAATCGTACGCCGTCAATTCTGCTCCACTACATGGTAACATATAATTTCCATATATGTGCAATCCCACTGTAACGACATTTGCCAATGTGTACTATTTACCCAGAAATAGTACCAATCTCGTCTCCTTAATTCCAGGCACTTTGTACGATTCTGTTATGGCCATCGATCTTTTCCAATTGAGTATACGATCGAATTTGAATAAACTTAATGCTTGCGCCTCAAATCGTTTCTGTTGGCAGATAGTTCTTTCTTGAAGTCGATTGAACAGTGACTATTTGTCACGATAAATATATCTGACCATTTTGTAATTTCAGCAAAGCTGACGTCATCATATCTGTTACTCTACTGTGCTCATGTCTGATGACAGCAAACGATGTCCCGTTGAACTTACTGTTACCAAATCTGTTGATAGCAAACGTTACTCGCACTGTTCCAATAACAAATACTGTTGCATTATCTGGTGTCAGCAAACATCTCTTGCACTGTTTCGATATCTGTTGGCAGAAAACTTCCCCAATACAATAACGATGTCTGTTGGTAGATATCTTCGCTAATACAATCTTCAAGTCTGTTTTCAGCAACCATTACTGATCCAATAGCGATATCTGTCGACAGCAACAAACATTCTCAAAACACTTCCAACAGTAGATGCCTGACCCGATAACCCGAATGCCTAATTCGATAACCCAAAAGTCTCAGAACTCGAATCAAATCAACTCTGTAACCTGGTAACAAATCTCAGAGCCAAACCGATAACTGTTGTCAGCAACTTGATATCTTATGAAAAGATTATTCGATTATCATCGTTAAGTCCAAATCTTTTCTTGTTTTTGTTATCACCAAAACTATAAATTTTATCCTAACATGTTACTTCGTTATGTTTTGCATACGGTGTCAAAATTTCATTCTAATCCAATGGTCAGAGTGTTATAAAACACCTTTGCAATAATTCTGTACAGATTCCATACGAGAAATCTGCAGCTCTTGTCCATCGCTTAGAAAATTGTTGCAAATTTCCTCGAAAGAAGATCTTGACCGTTCGAAAGTTATTCATTATGTTTCATGTATGCAACTTCTGAAAATCTTTATATTCGTGATCCATTTCGAGTAGCAACCAGATACTGAATTAAGCATTGCCACCATATTTCTCATATTTTGAGCCGTAATCAGGTAAGTGGCCTTTTGTTATGTATTCATTCTAAATTATATGATTGTTTATGCTATATTCTGTTCTGAATTTATCATTCGAGCACTTGTTTCGTGTCAAATTCGTGTTATGATTCATGCTATGCATGCCAGTAATCTTTGCTAGGTCTTAGTGCTGATATGAATCGAATTGATATGGAAATACATAACTCTTCACTCTGAATCATACGATATGATTAAAGCCTCGCCCCCTTAGAGGAGTAAAAATTAGGTAATGATTAGTAGTACTCAGAATTCTGCACTTGAATCACTATGTGATTAAGGCCTCGTCCCCTTAGAGGAGTAAAAATTAGGGACTGATCAGTAAATCATGAAATTCAAGGAATATCAGTGCTACTTGTTCTCTACTCTGTTCAGTGTTCTTGACATGTTTCCAAGTTCAGTTCAGTTGTATATATATGTATATTTTTTGTTATGCTTGAATGATTCCCCCACTTGTTGAGTGTTTCCCCAAACACTCACCCCTTACTTTTTCACCCAGATAAGATTGAAGAGCGGATTGGAGAAGATGAACAAGACATGTTTTAGGAAATGGTGAAGACATATTTAATTCCTGTTCTTTCTCTTTCTCATTTCTGTTATTCAAGTTGTAATGACAATCATTTTGATTATGTAATAGAATGGTTTTGAGCTACACTACGAGGCTTGATGTTTTGTAATGCATAATTATTAAACATAACTGGTGTTCACGTCCAGGCCCGTTCATGGGGCGTGACGCTTCGTCTTGTTATTCTTCAATCCTATCAAGTGGTATCGGATGGGGGAACTCAGTTCTTGAACAAAACTTTAAAATCTTTCACAAAAATCAAATGTCATCTTTCCACAAAATTCCTATATGTTATAAGGAAGATTATAATGACTGGAAGATTCGCATACAGACACATTTAGCAGCATAGGATGATGACATGTGGTATGTCATCACATATGGGCCAATGAAGATCCTCAAAGGAAATAAAGCAACAATTTCAGAAGGGACATCTCCCATGGTAGAAGCCCAGATTTGAATGGACGGTAGAGGAAAATTGGAAGGCTAATCTGGATAATATGGCCGAGGACATTCTATATAAGACGCTGGATAAGAACATGTTCAGTAAGATAAAGATGTGCACAACCGCTAAGGACATATGGAAGAAGCTGGCGCAGCTGTGTGAAAGGCAATGAGCAAACTAAAGAGAACAAGCTGGTGGTGGCAACCTAGAAGTTCGACATTATAAAGATGATGGCTGGAGAGTCTATGGAAAAATTCGATGAACACTTCAGTAGCATTATTATAGAACTCGCTGCTCTTGGGAAAGAGTACACCAACAGGGAGGTAGTCCTGAAGGTGATTAGAGCCCTTTCTAGAAAATGGTACATCAAGACGATGGCTTTGAGAGAATCTAAAGATCTGAACAAGTTGGAGCTGTATGATTTATTTTCTGATTTGAAGGCCTACAAGTTTGAGTTGTAAAACAGATCAGAGGGCAAGCCATCAACCTCTCAACCCATCAATGCTCTACCTGTGAGACCTGATTTTGTATTAAGAATTTTTTGTTGGAATGTATCGGCTTTTGGAGATTTCTGGTGGTGTAGATCTCTAATTTGATGATTTGGTGACATTTTCGGGTCTGAGGTAGCATTTGGAACAATTCTGGATGTCTTTTGTGTTTTTGGGTTTTTGAGGCAAAAGCTGGTTTTGTGAGCCAGCAGCTGGTCGGTGGCGAAAACCAGTCGAAGCGTGTTTTGGTAACGCAGGCTATGAAACATCGTCGTTTTGTTGTTGCGACTGGATGTCCAGCTGCGAGAGATTTTTGCTACTGTAGTTTGCGCCTGGTGTTCCTGTAGCTTGCGACGGGTATTTGGCGGATGCTGCGACTGGATATGGTGACGTCAGTGGAGCGACGTCGTTTGGATTATTTGAAACGCTGCGTTTTGATGTTGCGACTGGTACCAGCCGAGAGAAGTGTTTTTTGTTGTGTTGCCCTTGCAACTGGATACTCAGCTGGTGGTAGATGTGTTAGCGTAAGCTGTGCGGCGTCGTTTTGTTAAGTCGCTGCGACATCGTTTTAATTCGCGTAGTGTGAGAATCAGCCGTTGGTTCCTTGCGTCTGCTGGTTGTAGTATTTCCTGCTGGTTTTGGGACAATGAGGGTGTCGACTGGTTTTGTCGGTGGGCAATTATTGAATCGATTTCCAGTCATTGCTAGTGCTATTTATAGGAAGACTTGGTCTTTGATTTTAGACACCAGTTCCCATACTTAGAATATTTTCCCAACCTTCGTGCTCTGTTTCTCAAACCCTTGTCACTGTTCGCCGTGAACTTCTCCGGCCATTTCCCGTCGATTCCGGCCATCGTTTTTTACGTTCGAGGTAGCGGTGGACTCCTCTTGGAAAGCTCTTTCATCTCGTACCCATTTTGGAATCTATAGTTGGCTGCATTGAAAGCTCGAAGCTACTGTGTGTACGTGAGTTTTGTCGGTTGCAGGTAGCTTTCGAATTTAGTTGTTGGAATCTTGTTCTAGGCCTTGTTTTAAGCTTCCTGTGAGTTGTTTGGGAAGGGTTGAAGGCTGGTTTGTGCATTTGAATTATTAGCCGTGAGCTTTTATGTTTGGGCCGTGGGAAATTGTGATTTGGCCGTGAGATTTGTTATGTTTCCCTAAAATCTGTGCACCGTGTATTTTGGCAGATTTGTACAGGCCGTGAATTGCTTCGTTCCTTGTGGAATTAAGGTACGGATTCGAGCTTGTATTACAGCGAGGTTATGGCTTGGATGTTTTGTAGTTGCTGGTGTTTGGAATGGATGTGCCTGCTGGCCGTGTCCTGTTGAGGACTGTGTATGCTATTGTGTTATTGCTGTGTTGCATATGTTATGTGCTTGTGTTCCAGCATTTGCATACACGCATGATATTCCATTCCAGCCTTTGTAGTCTTTGTACCATGTTGTATTATTCTTGTTTCTTACCAGGATGCGAGGGCGAGCGGGAATACCGCACTCTCATCTCCCTGCTGGTTTGTGTTAGCCCCTATGCGCCGAGTGGCTAACGACCACAGTTCATAGGTTGGGCAACAGCAGGTCGAGTTTTTTGATGCATCTGGTATTCGGGTGTTGTGTCCCGGCGAGTGGCTAGCTACCACACTTGGAACACACCCAGTGGCCACGTTGTTGCAGATTCAGTTGAGCTGTGCTTTGAGCTCCTTGACTTCCTTCTCGGTTGGAGTTCCTTGTCGTTGTCCAGCATCTCATGCATAGCATCTGCATTTTATTCCTTGCTGTTTATTGCTGTTTTATAGTTGCTCTCCGTACTGGGGTTTGACCCCATGTCCCTCTGGGGCTTGGTTTGTTTGTTGCCTGTTGTGTTGTCCAGGTCATACAGCTGGTCGAGGAGGTAATCCAGCTGGTGGTGCCCCAGGAGGTGGTTGAGTGTCCCAGTAGCTTATAGCATAAACGTATGTATCAGTCTAGTAGCCGGGGAGATGCCCTGTGCTTTGTTGCTGTATTTCCGTGTGGAGTCTGATACATGTTTATTTGTATTGATGCTATCTTTGCTGTTGTTGGTGTTGGAAACTGGGAACTTATTTTGAGTATCGTACTATTTTAAATTATATCGTTTTAAACTGTCAGGCCTAAACGCGAAAAATTTTACCCGCTTTTTGTTAAGCTTCCGCATGTGTTTGTATGTTTTTACTCTGTTGTGAGCACGAGGCCTGACACTACCTGCTAATGAGAAGAATCCGAAAAATACAGCGGGAAAATTAGCAATGACGCAGAAGTTCCTCTTCATAAAGAAGTTTGGGAAATTTATGAGAAAAACTCAATCTCCTTCTTTTACGCAAAAATCATAAATCAAAATAGACCACTACTGATTTAATGGATTTTAGCTGTGGCAGGCTAGGTCACTTCACAGCAGATTATATCAATCCAAAGAGGGATGTCAAGAAGTCATCAGATCGGAGGTGCGGCAAGAATGACAAGCGGTCGTTCTGAATGAAGCGTGACCAAAATGTGCTTGTTGTAGAGGAGAAAAGGAGCAAATTGATTGACTCAGATTTGGACCAGAGCACCTCAAGCAGTTCCTCAAGTAAAATTTGAAAGACGAAGTACATTGTCTGATAACTGATGATAGTGATGAGGTATTGGATTTTCAAATACTGAATTTACATATGCGGACCTAATCTCAGCACTTAATGAGATCATCCATGAGTAAAAAAAATTATCACTGACATTTGAGGAAGTTAAAACTGAAAATATATGTCTAGTAGATAGATCTGGTGAACCTATTTGTTTGCAGCTTGGAGGAATTGACAATCTCAAGACCCAATTAAGTAAGCTGATGACTGAAAATGGAAAATTACGCACTAAGTCGAGACTTACTGAGAATCAGAGATTAACTTAGTTAGTAAGCTTTAAGACTAAGTCTTAAATTCACTGACCAAGCTGCATGAGGTCCAAAAGATGGTGAATTCTAGAACATGCTTGGGATCAACAATGAAGAAAGCAGCTCAATGAAACAAGTAATCAGTCATGTCTGGTCAAATACAAGTTCAAAATAATGAATTTGTCAAAGCCAGCATGACACATACTCTTGAGCCAATCAAACACCATGATCAGGTTGAGACTCAGATGAAACTTAATAGAAAGTGGGGTATAGGCTATATTGAGCCAGAGCGTTCCAAGCCGAGCTGGCTAAAGAACAGGCTGAATAATATTGAGTAAAATCCAAGATTCTCCTGATCTAAATCAGCAAAGGACTCAAAGAAGGCAAAATAACGTCTAAATAGAAAGGTTCAAAAGAAAAATGACCATATTGATAAAATTATGAGACAGAATCTCAACAAAACACACACTGGTTATGCACGAACTTTTCAGGACACACAAAGAGGAAAAACCTGCAGAGTTCAAGTTAGGTCCTAAAAGTGTTAATCCAATTTGGACCAAGTAGAACTGGGTACCATGGTAATATTATCATTAATACATGTTATTGGTTGAAAATGTGCTACAATCTAATTACCATAAGTGTTATGTGACAAATTATGTAGTTATTTTTCACAAAAACACTTGCCCAGTTCATAGCCCAGCCAGTATGACTATTCTTACTTGACATTGATATAGGAACACCTACAAGGTAAACTGTTCAGATTAGCTGGTAGTTGAACCTACCTGTATAATTGATGATAGTTATAATCTTGGTTTTTGTTAGAGTAGGTGCCCAACTAGCCAACTTGTGGCGTGTGGGTTCTTGTTGACTCTATGTAAAACGATCTTTATTTATGAAATTCGCATTCTTTTATGGCATTCTTTGTCTTCATTATTATGATTACAATTGTTGGATAAAGACCTTGAATGCACTGTAGTGTATGTTAGATGTGAAAGTAGATATGATGGCTATCATGAAACACATCTAATAGTCACTGTGTATTCTGAACCTGTTCCTAGTCAATTGGGCCATCCAAAAGAGGATAAGGGCTGCCCGAGCTTGAGACTATCATCTGCGATGTGAAGTACCACGTTTCATTGGTAGGGAACATTGTGATGTTCTGAGCATGCAGGTGGATAGTGACCTGGTGATCTATCGAACTACCCTCCGTTCGGACTTTCCAAATGGTTACCATTTGTCGAGTGGATTAAGTCCGAGGTCTTGGTTGTACAGATTAGTACTCTTTACTCAAAACATCATTGAGACTCTACATGATAGTTACCTCACTTTGACCCGTTTACCGACTCAGTTGGGGTCATCAAGTGTCGGGGTTGGGTGAGGTCCCTATGCATGTAGGAGTCGATGCTTTGTTGTCGAGGATTCACCGTTCGCCCTTGTGCATGGATATCCTATGCTATCTGAGGAGATAATAGTGTGATAAATCTCTAGCCAGAGTACTAGATGTGTTTTTGGTAAATGTGTTTACTTAGTAACACATGCGATGTCACTATTTGATCTCCAACATGTATGCATGGTTATTGGATCTCCAGCGACTCTCGATTTACCAATGGTCGTTGATCAGATCGAGATATTTGAGTCGAAAGGACCGTACTGTACGCTAACCATGACCGATTGGTTCTTGCAGGCACTATCAGTGATACCTAGGGGATCATGGGACGATGTTGCTAGACGCTTTACCATGATCCGATGGGTTAGTCCGAAAATGTGGTTTCGGAGTCACAAATGTTGTGGGCCCATGGCTAGCTGTATCCCTGAACCATTGAGGGTCACACAAGTACTGGTTTCTCAATTCCCGTACGGAAATTAAGCTCAATTTGTTGAGCATAGTAGGAGGAAGGATGGAAGTGTGACTTCCTAAAATTAAATAGGATGGAAATGCAATTTCCTTAATCTTGGACTAGTTTGACTAGCCTTAAAGCTTATAGGGCCTAACTGTTATTTTGGATTAGGTGGTCCGAAAATTTTTTTTCACATCATAATGCTCAGTTTTGTAAACTATGTAGATCGGTTCGATCTGATCGTCGATCGGGATTATGATGGAGCCACAGTGATGGACTTGAAACCAATGTACACCTGGGCCTGGGCCTGGGCCGACCCGTGCCATTAACTGGTTTAAGCCCATGGAAAATCTATAGATAGGGGCCCTGGGGTATTCATTTGAAACACACCAAAGCTGCTCAGCTAAAATTTTCTCTCTTCCTCTCCTCCCTCGCCGTCGCCGTCGCCGCCCGCTGCCCTCGCCGCCACGATCGGAATTTATTCCGACCATTCCGGCGAGGAGATTTCGTTCGTGAAAATTTCGTCGGTTTTCTAGTGCAAACCGGCGAAGGAATTGAGATTCCGGTCGTGGACCGGATTAGGAGGCCCTAGCTGTTCAATCGTTGAAGTGCCAATTTCCTCGTGGAATTGGTCGGAGCCAGGCTCCTAGACGCAAACAAGGTATATTCTAAACATTTTATGAATGTTTTTAATTATTATATAGGTGTATTGACCGTTCCCGGGGTCCAAATTTTTAATTCTTCCACTGCGCCCCGGGAGCGGGATCCCATCCGCCGCTGCGCCAACAGTTATGACATAAACACCGGGGCGGGATCTGATCCGCCGCTGCGCCAACAGTTATGACATAAGCACATAAAATATATAAATTTCAAAACCACTTCCAGTCTCTGTAAGCATGATTTGGTCATAAGTCTACCTAAAATGGACTTTTCAAAAGATAAATTATGCTCTCCTTGTCAGCACGCAAAGCAAGTTAAATCCTCTTTTAAAAACAAAGGTTGTAATTATTCTACCGAATCCTAGAGCTTTTACATATGGATTTATTTGATCCTAAGCCACTAATGAGTTTAGGAAGAATGAGATTACCTTTGTTATAATCGATGATTACTCCAGATTTACCTGGGTAATATTTTTGAAAACCAAGGATTAGACAGCATACCAGCTGATAAAAATTTTGAATCATGTTCAAAACGAGAAATCTATTTATATCAATCGAATTATGAGTGATCGAGGGATAGATTTTTTAAATAAAACTTACTCCTATCTTGAAAATAATGGAATCAGGCATGAGTTATCGGCAGTCAGATCACCTCAGCATACGATTTCTCTGAGCATTATAATAGAATTTTAAAAGAGGTTGCTAGACATATGCTTGTGATTCTGGGATTTCTAAAAAATTTTGGGCAGAAGCTATGAACACCATGCTATACTTAGAACAGACCAATAATTAATAAGAATGTTTGAAGATGCCATATGATATCTGTAATAACAAACAACTTTTTGGTTGTAGATACTAATCTCATAATAATGGTAAAAAGGTACTTATCTGCTTTTGTTGCACGTGCTAAAATTGGTATTTTTTTTGGGTTACTTAGCTATCAGAAGAACTTATCGTGTGTTTAATAATAGAACTCTAAAATTCGAGGAATCCATTCATGTTGTTTTTGGTGAATCCAGTTTTTCTTCCAATTCTGTTGCTACAATAAATGGTTTGAGTAACATATAAGAAGTTACTAACCTCGTTGAGTCTAGTGACGATGAGATACAAGTTCGGAGACCAACTAAAGATGCTCAAGTCAACTTGGCTGAGGAGATCCAAGCTGATAATGTAGGTGGTGACCTTGCTGATCTAGCAGAGGAGCGTCCAGTTGATCCAATTGTTGATCAGGGAGTTGATCCAGCATATGAATACTGAACTTATGCATAAGAACAAACTACTCTATTTGATGCAGACCCATTAGGACCTAGTTTCTAGTGGAGTAGAAATCATCCATCTGAACTGGTCATCGGTAACCCTTTGTCACCTCTTAGGACGCAAGGCCAGATGATGAATGAATATTTTTGACTCTATATTCATCTCTAATGTAGAACCTAAGAAAATAAGAAGAAACCTTAGACGACACAAGTTGGATAGAAGCAATGCAAGAAGAACTTAGTCAGTTTAAACGAAAAGAAGTTTGGAAATTAGTTCCTACACTATCAGATCAGACTGTAATAGGTACCAAATGGGTCCTTAGGAGTAACAAAATGAAAATATGCAGTATTAAGAAATAAGTCTAGACTAGTAGCACAAGGTTACAGACAGGAAGAATGAATAGACTTTGATGAAAAATTTGCACATATATATAAGCTATTAGGATTTTTCTTGCTCAGGACACTTTCAAAGTTTTAAAAGATTTCCAAATGGATGTCAAAAGTGCATTTTTGAACGGCATACTATCTGAAAAAGTGTATGTTGCACAACATCCTAGCTTTGTTGATCATACCAACTCAGATTATGTTTATAGGCTGGATAAATCTCTATACAATCTGAAGGAAGCACTAAGATCTTGGTATGATATATTAACGAAGTTTTTAATTGATCATGATTTGTAATAGGAAAGTGGATAAAACACTGTTTAAATTAATTAAAAATGATCATGTTTTACTTGTTCAGATTTATGTTGATGCTATTAATTTTGTATCAACTAATCTAAAGTGTGTTAAGTTTTCTAATCTAATGTAGGATAATTTTGAGATGAGCATGATGATCAAGACAATATTCTTCCTCGGTTTTCAAGTCAAACAGATTGAAGGTAGAATTATCATCAATCGGATTAAATACACCAAAGAGCTTCTCAAGAAGTTTGGTACGGAAAATTGCTCAGTTGTTGATACTCCAATGAGTGCATCCATCAAGGTTGACAAAGATGAATCTGGTACTGCCATTGAGGTAACTTTTTATCGAGGGATGATCACTGCTATACTTTGTGAAAACCCAGAAATTTAGCTCTCGGAAATTCGGCCCATGGAAAAAAAATTTAATTACGATGGTCAACTCAGTTTTGGAACAGTCAACTCAGCTTTGGAACAGTCAATTCAGCTGGTCAACAGTCAACTCAACTTTGAAATAGTCAACTCATCTGGTCAACAGTCAACTCAGCTAGTCAACAGTCAACTCAGTTTTGGAACGTCAACTCAGCTGGTCAATAGTCAACTTAGCTTTGGAAAAAAGTCAGCTCAGCTTTGACTAAGTAACCTCAGCTCACGAATTTCAGCAAGCTGCTACACACGTACAGATAGATCAGATGGCATTTGAAAAAGCCAATAATCAACAATCGTAACTGTAAATTTAGAGAGATTAATGGCCAATTAAATCGCCCAATTCAATGCCTAATTATGACCATAAAGAGTGGTGATTAATTGTCATAAAAGGTGACCCTTCAAATTCACCGCTCCTATATATACCACACTTCAAAGATGAAGAATGCACTGTAACAACATCAAGAAATCATATCAAAATCATGCAAAAGGCTGCACCATTTCAAAAACAAGAGGTTGAAGTTTTGAGCATTCCAGCAACAATCTGAAGGCCTACTGTCCGGAACATATTTCCACTGCTCCAGTTCTTATAATTCGATCTCCACCGTCCAGAATTTTCTCCTTTATGTTCTGAATACTAGCTAAGAATTTCACTCCAATCCAACGGTTATATTTCCGTAAATCAAATCCTTAAAAATGCTGAATAGATTACACATGAGGAAACTGCAACTTCTGTTTATCATCCTAAACAGATTTCAAATGACGTCGATATCCGATCTCCACCATTCATATTTTACTTCGTTATTGTTTACATATGGTGTCCAAATTTCATTCCCATCCAACGGTTCTATTTTTGTAAAACGTCCTTTCCATAATTCTGTACAGATTCCATACGAGAAATCTGCAGCTCTCGTCCATCACTTAGAAACGGCTGCAAATTTCCTCTAAAAATGATCTTGACCATTCAAAAGTTATTTCATCATGTTTCACATATGCTGTTCAAATTTCATCCTGATCAAAAGGTTAGATTTTACCAAAATACCTTTTCAATATTACTGTACCGATTATATACGACAAAACTATAGCTTCTATTCACCGTCACAATATGAATTCAAATGGCTTAAAAGTCCGATATTTCCATTCAAAATTTCTTTTTTTCCTTTTTTGAACAAGCAACCAACTTTGGCCTTGTGAGACCTGATTTTTATGTAAGATTAATTGTTGAATTAATCGGATTTTAGAGATTTCTGGTGGTTCATATCTCTGTTTGGAAGATTGGTTGGTATTTTCGGGTCTGATTTCACTTTTAAAGCAATTCTGGAAGTTTTCGTATTTTTGAGATTTTTGGGTGAAAGCTGGTTTCGTGGTGAAAGCTGGTCGATTTGGTGAAAACTAGTCGTAGCGTGTATTAGTAACACGGGAGATCAAACGTCGTCGTTTTGGCGTGAGAGACCAGTCGTTGACAAAGTCTGCCAGCAGATAGTATTTTAGGCGTTGTGTAGGATCTGCCAGCAGCAACGCTTACGTGGATTCAGCAGAGAGCGCTAAGGATTTACAACGGTGACGTTTTGTGAAGTATCTGCTGGGTGATATCTGTTAGCAGTAAGCTCCTGTAGCGAAGAGCAATACGCCGTCGTTTGGATTAGTGGAGGCGACGTCGTTTTGGTTAGCGCTAAGAAATCAGTAGCTGGTATGTTTGCCCCCAGTAGCGATCAGTCGTTGCTTGTGTTAGTTCAACAGATTTGCTGACATGGTTAAGCGACACCGTTTAGATTAGTTGAAACGCTGTGTTTTGATGTCGCGTCTAGTACCAGCTGCAAAGATATGTTGTGTTGTGTGAGGAATCCAGTCGCTGGTTGTGGGTGACCAGCTGATGGCAGATACGATGACGTAAGCTGTGCGACGTCGTTTAGTTAAGTCGCTGCGACACTGTTTTGCTTAGTGTTATTTGAGATTTCAGCAATGGGTGTGCTTTGCATCTGCTAGTTGTGTTTTAGCGAGTATCGACTGGTTTTGTCGGTGGGATTTGTTACCAGTAGTTGAGTTGTATATATATAGGGAGACTTGGTCTTCGATTGGATTATTGGATTCCCATACTTACCAAAATATTCTCCTGATTGCTGTTCTTTGCTTTGAACCCTAGGTTACTGTTCACCGTGCTCTGGCAAATTCCCGTCGTTTCCGGCCACCGTTTGGTATGTGCGAGGTAGCGTTGGACTCCTCTTGAGAAGCTCTTTCATTCCATACTACTTTTGGAGGCTGTAGTTGGCTGGTTGTGGATCGCTAAGCTACTGTCTTTCGGCCTATAGGGAGACTTGGTCTTCGATTGGATTATTGGATTCCCATACTTACCAAAATATTCTCCTGATTGCTGTTCTTTGCTTTGAACCCTAGGTTACTGTTCACCGTGCTCTGGCAAATTCCCGTCGTTTCCGGCCACCGTTTGGTATGTGCGAGGTAGCGTTGGACTCCTCTTGAGAAGCTCTTTCATTCCATACTACTTTTGGAGGCTGTAGTTGGCTGGTTGTGGATCGCTAAGCTACTGTCTTTCGGCCGTGTGTTTGTGCGTTCAGGTAGCTTTTCGATTTAATGATGAGATATGGTTCCCAGCCTAGAATTAAACTTCCTATTAGTTGTATTGGTAGTAATTGCATTGGTTGAGCGTGGCTCCCAGCCGTGAGCTTCTGTTAGTATCCCTGAGAATCATGCTTCGTTGTTTAGCAGGTTTTTAACCAGATTTCTTGGGATCCCTTTGTGGTAATTGTTGCGCAGTATAAGGTACGGATCTGAGCTTGATGTAGCTGGGAATTGGCGTGAGATTTAATGTTAGATGGCTGCTTGTGCATTGCCGTGGATGTTGCTGTGTGCATATGTGATCGCTGTTGATTTTAACTGCTATGTTTATGCATACACGCATTTCTCATATTGCATTCATATTTGTGTTGCAACCATTGCTTTGTATCTCATTGTGTTGCTGTTGTTTCTTACCAGGATGCGAGGGCGAGCGGCAATACCGCACTCTCATCTCCCTGCTGGGTTTTGTTAGCCACCATGCGCCGAGTGGTTAACTACCACAGTTCATGGGCGAGGCAACTGCAGGTTGAGTTGTTTGATGCATCTGGTATTTGGGTGTAGTGTCAAGGTGAGTGGCTCATTACCACACTTTGAACACACCCCGTGGCCACTGATTGTTGCTGATCTTGTGGATCTATGTTTGAGTTCCTCCCTGTTCGGTTGTAGCCTTCAGCTGTTATCCGGTGTCTCATGCATAGCATATGCATTTTATCTTATGCATTTCTTTTAGCTATTTCAGTTGCTCTCCGTACTGGGGTTTGACCCCATGTCCCTCTGGGGCTTGGTTGTTTTCTCTGTTTGTGTTGTTTTCAGGGAATCCAGGTTTTACAGCTGGTCGTGGTTTTAACCCAGCTGGTGGCACCCCAGGAGGTGGTTAGAGTATCCCAGTGGCGTATAGCATATTTATATGTATCATTATTCTTAGCCAGGGAATGCCCTGCGCTTTGTACATGTATTTGGTCGTTGGAGTTTGATACATGTTGTTGTTGCTATTGTTATGCTATACTGTTTGTTGTTTTTATAAATCGGGATATATTTTGAGTATCGCACTATTTTAAATTATATTGTTTTAAACCGTCAGGCCAAAAGCGAAAATTTTACCCGCTTTTTGATAGCTTCCGCGTGTGACTGTATGATTTTACTCTGTTAAGAGCACGAGGCCTGACATTTTTGGTATAAGAGCTTAAGCTGGGATAAGCTCAACTTCCTTGATAATACTTGAGTCTATGCACAGTGTCGTGTGTTGCATGTGCTTGACCTATGTGATTACGTGCTTCATATTTGTGTTATGTGCTATCTATGCTGTATCTGTTCTATTTTGCTTGATCCTGTTGAGTGTTTTCGTAGATGCCGCCTAGACGTCGTGGTAGAGGTAGGGGCAGTTTGAGGAATCAGCAGGACAGAATGAGGATAGGCGTAGTGCTCGCAGTCGTACTCGTGTTAACGACGAGGAGGAAGTTGAGGTTGCGGCACCTCCTGTGGAGAGGATGGATGTCGTGATAGCGCGGTTTCAGAGGATGAATCCTCCAGTCTTTAATGGTGACGAGTCCAGTGAGGATGCAGACTCGTGGCTCCGGAATATTATCGATCTTTTCAATCGGGTGCAGTATGATGATGATCTTCGGCTGAGTTTAGTAACCCTCTTGCTCAGGAAGGCGGCGGAGCGCTGGTGGCGAGGCGCTTCGAGTACCTTGTTGGAGACCGGTGTTGGGATCTCTTGGGGCAGTTTTTGCGAGACCTTCTGGCAGGAGTATGTGCCCGAGTCCTATGTGAACGCCCGGGAGCGGGAGTTCGACCATCTGGAGCAGGGCTCTATGACTATTAGGGAGTATGCTCGGCAGTTCTCTTCTTTGTTGGCATACGTTCCCCATGTTTCTGGCCGGGAGAGGGCCAAGCGGACTAGATTTCATGAGGGCTTGAATGAAGAGTTGTATCAAATGGTGTTGACCAGTAAGCCCAAGAGTTATGCTGAGGCCGTGGATGCTGCTATCGACATTGAGGAGGGCTTGCGCAGTCGTCGTGCTCGTAGGCAGCAGGTAGCGCAGGGTGGTCGTCCTGCTATTCAGGGAGTGCAGTCTTCATAGTCCTCCCAATCAGCCTATCAGCCTCAGCAGCAGCAGCCACATGTGGCACAACAGTCTGGCCGTCAGAGGTTTCGTCCCCGCGGTCAGCAGTTCAAGAAGAAGTCGGGTTCTGGCTCTTCTGGTTCAGGCAGCTCGAGTAGCAGTGGTTCTTGGGTTGAATTTTGTGGGTTTTGCGGTGGAAAGCATTCTTATACGCAGTGTGTTGGTGTGTAGGGCTCCTGCAACCTTTGTGGTCAGTACGGGCATTTTACCAGAGTGTGTCCGTCAGCTGGATCACAGCAGACCGCGGCCCAGCCTCAGGGTCATGGAGGTCAGTCTAGGGGTCGTTCCCCTCAGTTTCAGCAGCCCCGGTTGGGTGAGACTTAGTTCAAGCCTTTTCAGCAGCCTGGACCTTCGCGTTTTGGGCAGTCGTCTCAGCCTTTTTTCTCTAGACCCCAGCATGCTCAGGTTAACGCCATCACTAGGGAGCAGGCCGAGGAGACGCCGAGTCGGGTGATCGCAGGTACTTGCCTTGTTTTCGATTTTCCTGCACGTGTGTTGTTTGACACTGGTGCATCGCATTCTTTTGTTTCTGATTCGTTTGTTGTTGAGCATGGTCTGTGTACCATCCCTTTGCGCGATGTTGTTTCTGTTTCTACCCCTGGTGGTGTGAGTCTGTTCTCCCAGGAGGTTTTGTTGGATGGCATGTTGCGGTTTGGTGAGCATGTGTTGGTGGCGAGCTTGATCCGTTTGATGTTGTGGGACTTCGATTGTAGGAGGTTTTGTTGGATGGCATGTTGCGGTTTGGTGAGCATGTGTTGGTGGCGAGCTTGATCCGTTTGATGTTGTGGGACTTCGATTGTATAGTTGGGATGGACGTGTTGTCCAAGTATAGGGCCTCCGTGGACTGTTTCCATGGGATTGTGCGCTTTAGGCCTATGTCTGGCGAGAAGTGGGACTTCTACGGCCAGGATTCTCGATCAAAGATCCCGTTGGTCTCAGCTATGGAGATGTTCAGCTTGTTGTCTCTGGGGAATGCTGGTTTCTTGATTTACGCTTTGGATGCATCTTCTTCTTCTCGTGTTCAGCTTAGCGACGTTCTTGTGGTGTGGAATTTTCCCGACATATTTCATGAGGAGATTCCTGGTTTTCCTCCGAGGCGGGAGATAGACTTCAGCATAGAGCTGGTGCCAGGCACATCTCCAATTTCTCGTGCGCCGTATCGTCTGGCGCCTGCGGAGTTGAGAGAGCTCAAGGTGCAGTTAGATGATTTGCTGGAGAAAGGTTTTATCCGACCTAGTATGTCGCCATGGGGAGCGCCCATCTTGTTTGTGAAGAAGAAGGATGGCTCAATGCGGATGTGCATTGATTTCCGCCAGTTGAACAAAGCTACTGTCAAGAACAAGTACCCGTTACCGAGAATCGATGATTTGTTTGATCAGTTTCAAGGTTCTGCGGTGTACTCGAAGATTGATCTACGATCACGGTACCATCAGCTGAGAGTGAGAGACCAAGATGTTGCAAATACTGCGTTTCGTACAAGGTACGGACATTTCGAGTTTCTGGTGATGCCGTTTGGTTTGACCAACGCGCCTGCAGTCTTCATGGATCTGATGAATCGGGTTTTTAGAGAGTTCATAGACCAGTTTGTGATTGTTTTCATTGACGACATCGTGGTGTACTCGAAGACTCCGAGGGAGCACAAGGAGCACTTGGGAATTGTCCTGAAGAGGTTGAGAGAACAGCAGTTGTATGCTAATTTTTCCAAGTGCGAGTTCTGGTTGGATCGCGTCGTATTCTTGGGACATGTGATTTCAGTCGAGGGGATTTCGGTGGATCCCAGTAAGGTTTATGCTGTTCTGAACTGGGAGCGTCCCAAGAATGTTTCCGAGATTCGTAGCTTCTTGGGTCTGGCTGGCTATTACCGTCGTTTTATCGAAGGATTTTCCAGCATAGCCAAGCCGATGACTCAACTGACGCAGAAGGACAACAGGTTTGTGTGGACTGAGCAGTGCGAGAA
Source organism: Dorcoceras hygrometricum (assembly GCA_001598015.1). Taxonomy (NCBI): domain Eukaryota; kingdom Viridiplantae; phylum Streptophyta; class Magnoliopsida; order Lamiales; family Gesneriaceae; genus Dorcoceras; species Dorcoceras hygrometricum. The sequence goes on along the minus strand of KV010148.1, from coordinate 63,374 downwards.
TGCTTTTCAACTGCTCAAAGAAAAGTTGACTACTGCGCCTGTGTTGGCTCTGTCGTCCGGTTCAGATGATTTCGTTGTTTGTTCTGACGCTTCGCTAAATGTATTGGGCTGTGTTTTGATGCAGAATGGTCGAGTCATTGCGTATGCCTCGCGGCAGTTGAAACCACACGAGACTCGCTATCCAGTCCATGATTTGGAGCTTGCAGCGGTGGTTTTTGCGCTGAAGATCTGGCGTCATTACCTGTATGGCGAGCAGTTTGTGGTGTACTCGGACCACAAGAGTTTGCAGTATTTGTTTTCGCAGCCTGACTTGAACATGAGACAACGTCGTTGGATGGAGCTGCTAAAGGATTTTGATTGCGAGATTAAGTATCAGCCTGGGAAGTCGAACGTAGTGGCCAATGCTTTGAGCACGAAGGCTAGTGAGATGCTTGCGTCGTTGTACATCTCTAAGGATCAGGAGAATCTTAACACTACGGGTTGGAGATTTTACCCGGCTGAGAATTGTGTGGTGGTTTCTTCTTTCCAAGTAGAGCCACAGATTGTTTCTAGTATTGAGCAGCTCAGAGGACTGATCCGTCTATCCACGAGTTAAAGTTGAAGGTCAGTGCTGGCGAACTTGAGGACTATTCTATCTCTTCCGATGGTTTTTTGCATTTTCGGGGCAGGTTGGTTGTGCCCAATTTGATTGATTTGAAGGAGGAGATCCTTCGGCAAGCGCACTGTAGCAGACATAGTGTTCATCCTGGTGCACGGAAGATGTCCATGCGTTGAAGCCGCACTTTTGGTGGGCTGGCCTGAAGAGCGATGTTGCTGGTTTTGTCGCTCGTTGTTTAAACTGTCAGATGGTTAAGGCTGAAAGGATGAGACCCGGTGGTCTGTTGCAGAGAGAAAGTGCAGATCACCGGTATGTTGGGAAGAAGTGGGGGAGAAGCAGCTATATGCCCCTGAATTTGTGCAGCAAATGAAGGATCATGTGGATCTAGTTCGACAGCGGATGAAAGCTGCCCAGGATCGCCAAGCCAGTTATGCGAATAAGAGGCGTCGACCTCTTGAATTTCAGGTTGGTGATCGTGTATTTCTCAAAGTTTCTCCGTTTCGTAGTGTTATGCGCTTTGGACGCAAGGGAAAGTTAGCACCTCGTTACGTCGGACCATATGAGATCGTTGAGAGGATTGGCCCTTTAGCGTATTGGCTGTTGTTGCCGCCAGAGTTGTCTTCTCTACATGACGTCTTTCATGTTTCCATGTTGAGGAAGTACGAGCCATATCCGTCTCATGTGCTTAGGACTGACGAGGTTGAGCTAGATCAGTCGTTGAGCTATCAGGAATACCCCTTGCAGATCCTTGGCAGAAAAGAGAAACAGATTGAGGAATAAGACCATTCCGTTGGTGATGGTACAATGGAGCAAACATGGCAGGGAATAAGCTACTTGGGAGCTAGAAGAAAAGATGCAGCGCGAGTGGCCGCATCTGTTTGAGTAGCTGTTGAGCTAAATTTCCAGTAGTTTGTAGCTTTTGGTTGTATTTTCTTCCCTAGTTGTTGTTAATTGGTTGCTCAGTTATTTTGAACTCTTGTCCTTGTGTTAGGCGAGTTCCTGTTTTGTATTTTGCTGCTGTGTTGTGTTCCAGAGTTGTTGTTGTGATTTCGGGGACGAAATCCTTTTTAGTGGGGGAGAAATGTGAGACCTGATTTTGATGTAATATTAATTGTTGAATTAATCGGATTTTAGAGATTTCTGGTGGTTCAGATCTCTGTTTGGAAGATTGGTTGGTATTTTCGGGTCAGATTTCACATTTAAAGCAATTCTGGAAGTTTTCGTATTTTTGAGATTTTTGGGTGAAAGCTGGTTTCGTGGTGAAAGCTGGTCGATTTGGTGAAAACCAGTCGTAGCGTGTATTTGTAACGCGGGAGATCAAACGCCGTCGTTTTGGCATGAGTGACCAATCGTTGACAAAGTCTGCCAGCAGATAGTATTTTAGGCGTTGTGTAGGATCTGCCAGCAGCAACGCTTACGTGGATTCAGCAGAGAGCGCTAAGGATTTCAAAACGGTGACGTTTTGTGAAGTATCTGCTGAGTGATATCTGTTAGTAGTAAGCTCCTGTAGCGAAGAGCAATACGCCGTCGTTTGGATTAATGGAGGCGACGTCATTTTGGTTAGCGCTAAGAAATCAGTAGCTGGTATGTTTGCCCCTAGTAGCGATCAGTCGTTGCTTGTGTTAGTTCAACAGATTTGCTGACGTGGTTAAGCGACGCCGTTTAGATTAGTTGAAACGCTGCGTTTTGATGTCGCGTCTAGTACCAGCTGCAAAGATATGTTGTGTTGTGTGAGGAATCCAGTCGCTGGTTGTGGGTGACCAGCTGATGGCAGATACGATGACGTAAGCTGTGCGACATCGTTTAGTTAAGTCGCTGCGACACCGTTTTGCTTAGTGTTATTTGATATTTCAGCAGTGGGTGTGCTTTGCATCTGCTGGTTGTGTTTTAGCGAGTATCGACTGGTTTTGTCGGTGGGATTTGTTAACAGTAGTTGAGTTGTATATATATAGGGAGACTTGGTCTTCGATTGGATTATTGGATTCCCATACTTAGCGAAATATTCTCCCGATTGCTGTTCTTCGCTTCGAACCCTAGGTTACTGTTTACCATGAGTTTCTCCGGCAAATTCCCATCGCTTCCGGCCACCGTTTGGTATGTGTGAGGTAGCGTTGAACTCCTATTGAGAAGCTCTTTCATTCCATACTACTTTTGGAGGCTGTAGTTGGCTGGTTGTGGATCGTGAAGCTACTGTCTTTCGGCCGTGTGTTTGTGCGTGCAGGTAGCTTTTCGATTTAATGATGTGATATGGTTCCCAGCCTAGAATTAAACTTCCTGTTAGTTGTATTGGTAGTAATTGCGTTGGTTGAGCGTGGCTCCCAACCGTGAGCTTCTGTTAGTATCCCTGAGAATCATGCTTCGTTGTTTAGCAGGTTTTTAACCAGATTTCTCGGGATCCCTTTGTGGTAATTGTTGCGCAGTATAAGGTACGAATCTGAGCTTGATGTAGCTGGGAATTGGTGTGAGATTTAATGTTAGATGGCTGCTGGTGCATTGCCGTGGATGTTGCTGTGTGCATATGTGATCGCTGTTGATTTTAGCTGCTATGTTTATGCATACACGCATTTCCCATATTGCATTCATATTTGTGTTGCAGCCATTTCTTTGTATCTCGTTGTATTGCCATTGTTTCTTACCAGGATGCGAGGGCGAGCGGCAATACCGCACTCTCATCTCCCTGCTGTGATTTTGTTAGCCACCATGCGCCGAGTGGTTAACTACCACAGTTCATGGGCGAGGCAACGACAGGTTGAGTTGTTTGATGCATCTGGTATTCGGGTGTAGTGTCAAGGCGAGTGGCTCATTACCACACTTTGAACACACCCCGTGGCCACTGATTCGTTGCAGATCTTATGGAGCTAAGGTATTTGGGTGTAGTGTCAAGGCGAGTGGCTCATTACCACACTTTGAACACACCCCGTGGCCACTGATTGTTGCTGATCTTGTGGAGCTATGTTTGAGTTCCTTTGCTCCCTGTTCGGTTGTAGCCTTCAGCTGTTATCCGGTGTCTCATGCATAGCATCTGCATTTTATCTTATGAATTTCTTTTAGCTATTTCAGTTGCTCTCCGTACTGGGGTTTGACCCCATGTCCCTCTGGGGCTTGGTTGTTTTCTCTGTTTGTGTTGTTTTCAGGGAATCCAGGTTTTACAGCTGGTCCTGGTTTTAATCCAGCTGGTGGCGCCCCAGGAGGTGGTTAGAGTATCCCAGTGGCGTATAGCATATTTATATGTATCATTATTCTTAGCCAGGGAATGACCTGCGCTTTGTACATGTATTTGGTCGTTGGAGTTTGATACATGTTGTTGTTGCTATTGTTATGCTATACTGTTGGTTGTTTTTATAAACTGGGATATATTTTGAGTATCGCACTATTTTAAATTATATTGTTTTAAACCGTCAGGCCAAAAGCGAAAATTTTACCCGCTTTTTGATAGCTTCCGCGTGTGACTGTATGATTTTACTCTGTTAAAGGCACGAGGCCTGACAGGCCTAATCCGACAGTTTCGTATACTGAAGATGCATATGAAATGATATTCGTGATCCTCTTCGAGTAGCAACTAGACACTGAATCAAGCATTGCCACCACATTTCTCATATTTTGAGCAGTAATCAGGTAAGTGGGCTTTTGCTATATATATTCGTTTGAATTATTATATGGTATTCATGCTATATTCTGTCTTGAATTATCATTCGAGTTTTCGTTTCGTGTCGAATTCGTGCTATGATCTATGCTCTATTTTAGCACTGATATTTCTATCGCTATATGGGTCTAGGAATATTCCGCACTCTGAGTTACTAGGTGTAACTATGGCCTCGACTCCTTAGAGGTGTAAAAATTAGGGACTGATCAGTAAACAGTATAAATGGAATAATTATCACTGCTACATGTTCTCTGTTATATGCTCTGCTCTGTTCAGTGTCCTCGAAATGTTTCCAAGTTCAGTTCAGTTGTATATATATGTATATTTTTGTTATGCTCGAATGGTTCCCCCACTTGCTGAGTGTTTCCCCAAACACTCACCCCTTACATCTTTCACCCAGATAAAAATGAAGAACATGTTGAAGAGGACGAACAATAGATGTTCTGGGGCTGGTGAAGACTTAGTATTGGTTAATGTAATCTCGCTTCCGCAAACTTTGAATTTCAATTATAAAGACGATCATTTTGATTATGTAATAGACTGGTTTGGAGCTGTACTATGAGGCTTGATGTTTTATAATGAATAATTATTAAACATCGCCGGTGTTCACGTCCAGGCCCGTTCTCGGGCGTGACATACTTAATTCTAGAAGACATGACAATATGTTCGTTTTCTGCATGCGTGCGTGTTTTCAACATGATCCGAATAGTAACATTTCATTGCTATAAAAAGAATTTTAACATATTTTAAGGGAAATTAGACTGTGGTCCTTTGGTATCCCAGAGACTCAAGTTTCATATTGATTGGATATTCTTATGCAAAGTAGGCATGTTGCAAGAATGATCGGCGTAGCACAAGGGAACTTATCAATTCTTGGGAGATAGGCTTATATCTTGGTTTAGAAAGAATCAAACCTCCACAGCAACATCAACAGCTGAGTCTGAGTACTAAAAACCTGGAATTTGTGTGCTCAAATTCAGTGGATTCAGCCACAACTCAGAGAATCAACTAAAGCACCCATTTTCTATGACAACACAAGTGTCATCGCGACACTCAAAATATCGTGCTACATTCCAGAACTAAGCATATTGATATAAGACATCACTTCATCAGAGAAGTTCTCAAGAGAGACATCCGGCTACAGCACGTTCCAGCAGATCAGCAAGTTGTTGATATCTTCACAAAGCCCTTGCCAAACACTAAGTTTTTGCTCATTTAAAAATATTTCAGGTCTCATGGATATATATTAGTTCTGTACGCACCTATTCAATGGGAAAAATTTATTCAAACTGATAAACTTAGAAGTCTGTTGAATGTGCCTGTGCTGATTTGATTCAACTCAGACACATATATTGTAATTCCTAGAAATCGTAATTACGTGGGAATGAGTGCATGACTAGGGTAAAGATCATTTTAGATAATTATATGCTATTTTATGTAATTTCATGATGGTTTTAATGTTGCATAGTGTGCATGTCAGGTTTTTAGTCTGTTCGAGTTCCGGACGCGTGGACGAGACTAGGGACGACCGAGATGAAAATTATTTAAGATTCTTAAGCCCTTAGATTTTTAAGAGAAAATTTATATTTTTAAGCAGCAATTTTAAAAAATTGGTGTTTTTGTGATTATTATTGAGAGGAACCCGTTTCTTACCTATACGAGCCGTTTTAATGGACTTTATGGTATTTTAAAATTTAGGAGGTCTTATATTACAAAAATTTGGAGTTTTAAAGTTTAATCTTAAGTTTAATTAACATTTTAGTTAAGTGGAGAGTTACTATAGGAAAACTCCAAACTTTCTTTATTAAATCATTTGAATGGGGGTTAATTTTGACACACTCATTCTTTCAAACCTAAATTTTGTGAAGCCCTAGCCTCCTCCGTCCCCTCTCTATAGTCGTCCCCCTCCTCTCCCAACACTCCATCGGTTTCTTCAAGTTTTTTTGGGTGAATTCAAGGTGGTCTTGTCCCGATCTCGCTTCCTCCGCCTCGGTAACTCGCAGATTTTCTTTATTCTCCAACAAAGGCATGTGATATCTTTCATTTTCTCACCATTTAAGCTATACTAAACTGTTTTTAATGAATGATTGTATGTATTGCATGTGTATTCATGAGATCTATGTTTGTTGTTTACGGATCATGTACGCATCATGATTTCTAACGCATAATTTGCATTGTTCTTGTGATGGCTCGGTCGAGGAGGGTTCATGGGACTATGGCTCGATTCATGGTGGTCCTAGGGTGGTCTAGTGGTGGTCCTTGGATGGAGGAGAAGGTGGCTCGACAACTTGGTCGAGCCATGAACCACGCACTCCGCATGCATCAAGCGACGTGGGCAGCCTCCTTCTCACGCATCGACCGAGTTTTGTGGCTCACGTCTCGAGCCATGGCTGGATCCAAGGGGATCGGCCGGACCCTGGGGTGGTCCTACCGGAGGTGAGGGCCGAAGGGCTAATGTGTCGCGTGGCGCAAGGTTGGCGACGTCGTGGTGTGGTGTGTTAGGGTTTGCATGGGCCGGCCGGTTCGGCTAGACCGGTTGGTTGGGTTCAAATGGACCGGGTTGGTTAGTCGAGGGTCGAGTCAAAAAATTTTAAGTTGGGTCCGACTTATTTTAATTCTGGATCGGGTAATTTTTATTTTAAAAGTTTAAGGTCCAATTTTAAAGAAAATGGGTCAAACATTAAAGTCAAGTTTTTAGTCAAAATTTTATTATTTTTGGACCTAATATTTGTTTTTAAGTTTAAAGTGAAAATTTGTCAATGACATTTTATTTAGTCAAATTTTAAATATTTGATTTTTAAGTAAAGAATGGAGCATTTTGGAAATTTTAAAAGGGTAATTTAAAAGTTATGGGCCAAGTCATGTCTAAGGCTAAGTGTCAATTTAAAATTAAGTCTAGGCTTTTAAGCTTAGAAACTAGTGGACCAGACACCTGAACTAGTCCTTGACCGAATTAGAAAATGTAGAAGCCCGTGAAAATATATTTAATTATATATTTAGTATTTTATGTATGTTAATGTTTTAAATGAAGGAATTAAATATATATTGACGGGCTAAGCTTTTAAATTGCATGTTTTATGAAATACACGTATCATGAAAATTTATGAAATGATAAAGGCATGTTTAAAAGAAAAATGGAGGGATTGAAGTGACTTGTGGCAAGATAGACGATGAGAGGATCCGGGATGCCCGACCCGGTGAACCTCTGTTAATGTATAATGATAGACGATGAGCGGATCTGGGAGACCGGGCCCAGGGAACCTCTGTTAATGTGATGATGATGTAGGTCGGGTGAAACCGACCGCCACGTACGTTGGTTTAAGATTTTTCAATCGAACATGGTCCACACTTCATGGATAGGACTCACACGTCTTTATGTTATGTTATGTCATGCCTTGATATGTATGTTATATATGACGATATGTTACGACTGATGCATGAATCATGTTTTTACGACCACTCATGTACGCATTTTTTAAAAGTTATTTTACTAAACGTATATGCTTGCATGCGATTTTATTATATGTACCTTGCTATTATTCAGATATAGCATGCTGGGCCTTTAGGCTCACTAGTTTTAAATAGTGTAGATGATGACCCTGTAGATTTTATGCCGACCGACGATGAGGACCTCTGAGCGCCCGTCGCAGCTGTTGCCCCGTGACCACTATGACGTCTTCATTTTATGTTATGAAACATTTTCAGATATTTTCTTTTTAGTTTTGTTCAGTCTTTCCGTACTTTTATTTACTCTGATTTTTAAGGAAAAATGAATGATGTGATTTTTGAGATATTTATTAGATTATGTTTTAAAGTAATGTTGGGAAAATGTTTTAAAGGGGACGATCCATACTTTTTAGTTTATTTATTCCGCACATGATTTAAAAAAAAAATTCTAGAGTCTAGTTCGTTTCATATATATCGCGATTTGTCAAGGTGTTTGAACTGCATTTTCATAACTGATATAATAACGTTTGAAGGTTGCGCTTTTATTGCCTCTTAAAATGCTTTTTCAATCGTAAGATTATAAATTTTGAATTTCCAATGTCTTTAATTCATCGATGGACATGTGTACCATTGTGAGGACCTCGGTTCCTAATCACATCTTACAAGGGCAATTAACTTTAATTATCAGTATGCCAGGTACTTAACACAGTAAGCCAGGTAATTAATAGCATAACAAAAAAAGAACTTTTTTGTTTTATAAACACGCAGCAAATGCTTAAGCTGTCAAATATTTACAAACTGTTTTTCAAAAGTTGTTTCTAACAACTCTGTTCTTATACATGTCTGAAATTAACTAGATAAACAAATACAATATCGTCTGATCTAACGCTAGATACCAAAACTCAAGCTATCAATCTGCCATGCATCTTCTTAAACCAGCTTCCCACGTCTATGTCGAACTACCCCGGGCTAATCTGATCAGCTCACGCCTGATCTTGTCATGTACACATACAAACAGAACAACAGCCAGATAATTCTGGTGAGAATATAATCTCAGTATAATCTATTAAACATGCAACATAATTATCACGAATGCAGTGCATGATTTGAAATTAAGGGCTATCAAAAATTATATGAAAAGTCGAAGGTTCTGGGATCCCGGGGAATCAGTTCGCGAGACATATCACCAACTCACCCCTTCGAGGTGACGTCCAGCAGCTCCATTCCCCTGACTTTGGAGAAATATAGTGAGTATTCGGGCTTCAGGAGTAACTCAACATCCTTCGCCACTCAACTACAGCTCCCCAAGTGTCTTCTGCACTCTAGGCTATTCTGTCCTCTGTTCTTCTAGGATGTTCCGCCCTCTATGCTATCATTTTCAGGATCAAGATGAATGCAATCATGAGTATGCATTCACAAAATAAACAATAAATCTCATGCTGAACACAGAGTAGTTAGTCAATAAATCACATAATCAAATTTATCATTTAAAACCAGGAAAAAAGTACGTATGTGGTTTTCAGGGAAACTCGATAATCTCATCTCTCTCGAGTATTCATTCCCGTCAGAAGTGATATCAGATTATACATGTCCGCTTAATTCTTCTGGTGTTACTTATGTCTCCTCGAACAGATTATCTTTCGATGCTTTTCTTTGCTTTCTTGGTTCGGTCATTGTACAGTTTCAATTTGGTGCAAGATTGCTCAATTTTAGTTTCTGATGATCTACCTTCTTATCTCCGTATTTTCGATCAACCTTTTCCCCACAATCATACTCACAATATATCCTATCTATAGTAAATACCACTGCTCTTCTAGAAGTTATCGAGATCGAAACTCAAGACGATAAATATGAACCAACACTATTAAAGGATAATCATGGTCAGAGACTTGCAGAAGATAAGGATACCTAGATATTCATAAAAGATAAGTCTGATTATGTGTTGGTCGATGGGTAGATATCTATAACTTATGTTTTTCAGATCTGGGCTACAATACTTTCAGATTAAATTAGGCTGTTTAGGTATGCAATTCTACACACACAGTTCATCCCTCAACTCGTGCTTACAGCAGCTCATGCATGTAACACACCCAGATCAGCTCTCGTGGACCGCATAGCTCTCGCATCCACAGATCAGTTCAGGTGATGGTCAACTCATCTTACACTCCTCCGTCAACTCATCTTACACTCCTCCAATCCGTTCTCGTATGCGATTCAGTTTTCATGCAGTAGTCAGCTTTCGCCACTCAGATATGTTCAGCCTAGCACGGAGCATTCAGCTCAAAAGATGATGTAACTCTCAATGCTAAATCCAGCTTACATTTTCAACTGATATCAGCCCCAATCATTTTCATTGACAATTCTCACCAAAGCTACTTCAGCCAGGTCGCACAATCAACCAGCAAAACCTCTAAGATGATTTTGTAATTCATAATTCAAGCATACTTCGCTGATTCTGGTTCTTGGTTATTTCCGTCTGAGCTTTTATGTTTTCTGCTTTGCTTGTCTCCTCTAGGCTGGTTATCTCTAAGCTGGTTCTCTCTAAGCTCTGCTTTTCTAATATGCACGGTGTTGCGGTCTGGTCTGTGATGTTCCAACTTAGACCTCTGACTGATCTGTTCCCTACTAGGTTCAGTTCAGCTCTCCCGATTTGATTTCTATTGATCTCGTACCAGCTTCGAGCACTCAGTTTTTCTGCAAGATGACACTAGCTTGCGCTCGTAAACTTCAATCAACCTAGAATACTTATCTCAGTACAGGCCATCAGTTCACGATCGTTCAACACTGGTTTAGTGCGTAGTGTCAAATCAGCTTGCGTCCGAGCTATTCTCCTTCAGTTTGCATCCAAGTTGTTCTCCTTCAGCTGCTAACTCTTTAAGATGAATAATTGCAACTAGTTTAACCACTAATCTGAATTAATTAGTAAATCCCTTTCATTTACTTACAGTCCTTACAACCATAACATTTTTTCACCTTTCACACATATATAACTATAGCCATTTTTGTTGGGGTTGGTCTGCGCCGAAAGCCCAAATCCATTCTCTTTTTCTTTTTTTCTGTTTTTTCGGATTAAAATAACAATTTTAAAAAACAAAAATTAAGTAAAAAAATGTAAAATCATTAAATTTAATTAAAATTTGAAATGTTTTGGTTTCTTTTATATTAAAATTTTTTTAATACCATTTATATATATATAAATTCTTTATAATTTACATAAATTGTAAATTTTATATTTTAAAATTTTGTTAATTGACAAACTAATTAAATCAATTATAGATTTCTCCATTAAATCTAAAACTCTTAATTGAAATAGAAATATATTAACGACACGATCGAATTACAAATATTAAATTGAAATACAAAGATAACTAATTAGATAAAATGACATAAAAAACAATATAGTTATTCGTTAATCTCTCAAATTAGATCCCGATCCTCCAAAATATCAAAATAATTTCCAAATGCGTTATGTTCACGTTGATCATGTGCTTCATTTCATTTTTGTAGGATTTTTGCTCTTTCTTTTCGAACCATTTCACGCACTTCTGGATCGCCAATCGTGGTCAAATCCATGTACTAAAATCTTATTCTCCTCTTGAAGGGTTGTCAATGCTATCTTCTGTTGTCGGGTTTCAATTTTTTTTCTTCAATTTCTAGCTTTTTTTCTCATTTTGTAATGCTAACATTTTAATATCGTAATTTTGTTGAAGGTCTGTGGATCCCTGTTATAGCACATTCAAAAGATCACGATGTCCTTCTTTCATGGTCGATATTAATTCCAGAACATTGTCATCTCTTTTTTTCTTTAATTTGGCTTTCTTGACCCCAAGAGGTCGCTGGGATGAAGTACCACCTACAGTATCATCACTACTTAAATTTTTTTCGAAAGAAGGTAAACCTGTAGAACCTGATGTTGGAGTATTTGGAGTCGGCATATATGACTGTGACGAGTCCAAATTTGTTTCATGTATTTTCTTTTGTGTGTTTGGTGGATTGCTGTCGCTAGTAAATTTTACGAAGTCTTTCATGATAGGCCATACATGATCAAATTTGAGTCCTTTACGAAATTCAATATCTAGCATCAACAAGTCTTTCGTTCGATTTAACTGGAGAAAAATTTATATCTCATATAAGAAATTATACGTGTAAAATATCAAAATATTTGAATAAGAGATACCTACAATGTCTTTTCAGATGCGCCACTCGGTCTGAGAGCTTCAATTTGGCTAACACATCCTGTTAGGTTTGAAATGTCATGGAGTATATTTCTCATGCGGCACTGCACTGATCTTTTGTTACGTGTAGATTGTCTGGTTTGTTGAGGTTGTAAGCTTCTTCGATACGAGACCAGAACTGATCTTTAGATTGTCGGATACCAATAATTGGATTTTGGGATATGTCTAGATATATATGGCATAAAAGTCTGTCTTCTTCAACATTGTAAGAAGCAGTTCTTGAATTGGATGCCATTGATTTGCTTGGAGCAAAGAGATAACTGAGTATAAATTATGGTGTGAATACTTGATAAATCGTTATAGTTTATTTATAACCGAAATGATTCAATCCAATGGTCATTGTTTAGATCTGAAAATCCAATCCGACGATCATTGTTTAGATCCGAAATGATTCAATCCAACGGTCATTGTTTATATCCAAAAATCCAATCTGACGGTCATTGTTTAGATCCGAAATGATTCAATCCAACGGTAATCTGACGGTCATTGTTTAGATCTGAAAATCCAATCCTACGGTCATTGTTTAGATCCGAAATGATTCAATCCAACGGTCATTATTTACATCTGAAAATTCAATCCGACGGAGATTATTTAGATACGAAATCATTCAATCTAACGGTCATTGTTTAGATCTGAAAATCAAATCCTACGGTCATTGTTTAGATCCGAAATCATTTTATCTTCTAAGTCATTATATATGGATTGATAATCATAATTGAAACCACCACATTTTGAATTCTCACTAACACCAAAATGTTTTCTCATTCTCAGTTTAATGCATCATCCTATAGTTCATCTTCACTTTCAGACGTTGAAGATGAAACACAGATGGATTGGAATGATGTTGAGAATTATGAAAATAAAAGAAAAGCAATATTGAATGTTATAGCTCAAGATCAACAGGTGGTTGCTACGTTCATCGTCCAACAGGATCAAGAAGTCATACATGGTGGTTCAATTCCAAGTCATATAGTAATTCATCGTGAACGAGAAATCGCTGATCGTAATTTGTTCAATGATTATTTTTCTATAATCCAACATATAACGAAGCTATCCAAAGAAGATTTCGAATGTCTCGAAATATTTTCCTTCGTATAGTTGACGCGGTTAAGAATCATGATATCTATTTCACACAACGACATGATAGTGTGGGGCGCCTTGGGCTATCGACACTTCAAAAGAAAACAGCTGCGTTGCGTATTCTAGCCTACGCTTTACCTGCTGATGCTACTGATGAATAAATCAAAATTGGAGAATCAACTGCAATTGAATGTATGAAGCGCTTTTGTCGAGCTATAGTTGAAATTTTCTCGGCGGAATTCTTGAGGTCACCCACTACCAATGATATTGCAAGATTACTCTATATTGGTAAACAACGAAGATTCCCTCGAATGTTGGACAGTTTTGACTGTATGCATTGGAAGTGGAAAAATTGTCCGACAGCTTGGCAGGTCAATATGCAGGTCGCAGTGGATCTCCAACAATCATTTTAGAAGTTGTGGCTGATTATGATATGTGGATATGGCATGCATATTTTGGTATGCCTGGATCGAACAATGATAGCAATGTTTTACATTCGTCCAATATGTTTTCCAACCTTGCACAAGGTATTGCTCCCACGGCTCATTATACAATTGGAGGAAAAGAATATGATACGGGATATTACTTAGCTGATGGTATTTATCCAAAATGTTCAACTATAGTCCAAACTATTCATGATCCGCATGGTCCAAAAAAGAAATATTTTTCTAAGAAACAAGAGGCCTGTAGAAAAGACGTGGAGCGTGTGTTTGGTGTTCTCCAGTCCCGATTTGCAATCGTTGCTTCGCCAGCCCGTTCTTGGAAGAAAAATCATTTGCATGATATAATGACATCATGTATTATAATACATAATATGATTATCGAAGATGAACGTGATCTTAGTGCACCCATTGAAGAAATGAGAGAAGCACCAGCTCCGAATGTAGAAATGGTTGTTGGTGAGCATCTCAGATTTCAGGAGTTTCTCAGTCGATATAAAAATATAAAAGACAAATATGCTCACTATGCACTACGAAATGCTTTAATCGATAACCTATAGAAGGAATATAGTTCCTCAACTGCTTGAAGTCACATTCATATTATATTGTTCAATTAAATTCTATGTATTCAAGTTCTTTATCAATTTTAATTAACTCTCTTATATTATTTATATCAAATGATAATATAATTGTTAAAGAAATTTATTATTAGAATAATAATTAAAATAATAATTATTATTATATAGTTAAATTTATTAAAATATAAAATATAAATATAAGAAATTAATAAATAATTATTGGGAATATTCCGACAATATAACTTTTGGTGTAAGATTTGAAGTAAATGGGTTGGAGATGGATATTGTATACCATTTTAGTGCAGTGGGTTGGAGACGACCTCGAATCTCTTCTGAATCATTCCACATACTCTATTTTCTCATATACTATCAACGGCTTCTTTTGCTAACAACACCCTGAAGATCAATTTGGAGTCCGTTGTTCATGTTTGATGGAGGAATGCTTAAGTTGTTCAGATCGCTAAAGAAATCAGGACTTCAAGGGTTTCTGGGGGTTTCTCTTTCAATTTATGAGGAGGCTCTGACTCAGTTTTTTGCCAGAGCTTCGTGGAGCCGTGGTGAGATCAGTTGCTAGGCAGGAGGTGGTGATAACCCAGCAAATGTTTGTTGAAGTGTTTGAGTCGTCGTTTGTAGGGGCAACAAGTTTCACTAGCATTCCTACTGAGGTAGTGGAGGCTATCAAGAACAATTTTTCGCTCTTTGATACTCCGTTCTAGCCTTCTAGCAAGAAAAATGAAATGAAGGTGGAGAACCACCTACTGAACGACATAGTGTCCAAGTCTCTTACTGCTAAGGCCAAGGCCAGATTTTTTTATTCTATGAAGGCCAAGAGATTTGACATGATGGTATCCATCAGCACAGCCTAAAGAATAACTGGGCCAGTGTGATGCTCAGCATTCTGACTGCAATGATGGCTACTCCTGGCAAGCAATTACAGGGGTATGTTGTGTAGCTAAGTAGGCTACCTTAATGATTTCTGGGTGTTGACCTGGGAAGTCAACGTTTTTTCATCCTCCGAAGGTGTTGAACATTATGTCTGTTCACACCTATCAGCTTAAGAATGTGAAAAATGTCTCTGAGTTTGTTGAAGGAAAGAAATAGATTGGAGAAGCTGAGAAGAAAGCAGCTGAAGAGAGAATGAAGACTGTTGAGGATGTTAAAGCTGCAGAACTAAACCACTGGATAGTGGAGAACAAGAAGAGAGAAACTGTTGGTGGTGAAGCAGTAAAGAAAAAGAAAATTGCTGGTGAGGGATCTAAGGCTCGCAACTCATGCTGTTTTGAGGACAGTTCTCATGCTGTGGAGAGACCCTTGGAGACTGGAGCAGCAGCACAAGTACCTGGAAAGGGAGGCAAGGTTAGCAAATGAAGACTCAAACTCTTTCCATCTGATTCTCCACACCAGGAGATAGTCATGTTTCTTCCTCTGTATTCTCACTACAAGCAGGCTAGATCTAAGAGGTAAAAGATGGTGAAGCCCATCTTTATAGTACCTGTTGTGGCAGCTACACTTGCTCCACCTCCGGTTACTGAGCGATCTTCTCCAAGGGAGAACAGTCCAAAGTTTGTGGGTGGAGGCCCTTTACAGAAGTTTATAAATATTAAGGATATCAACTGGACCACTCACTTTCTACCTAAAATTGATCTATACGATAAGGGAAAAGGCATTTTAGATCCAGCAAACAAACCCAACCTAGTCCAGGAACAATTTTTTATGGTCGCACAATGAGTTGGAGATGAAGTTTACCCACACATCAGAACGCATGATCAATTGAAGAGATTCTGGACTATGGTATGACTCCATTATATCTCGTCTATGATTCCCATGGAGTCAATGGCAAAAATAGAAAATTATTTGTTGCCATGGGCTAAGACAGATAAGGTTTTAGAACTGTTGGAGAGGCGGACCTTATCGGCTCCATGATTATGATAATGAAATGATGAAAGCGGTAGAGTCGCACTTAGAAAATTTTGATAAAGATGCACCTATGGCGAACCATGATCTGATGACAATTTGACTGTTGAAAGCTGAGCTAATCAGATCAGAGACCAGCAAAGGCATTTTCTGCAGCAAGCTGTGTTAAGAAAAACTTTATTAGTTTTGGTGATAACAAAATAAGACCAAAAATGATCTTAAGCCTTCGCAGAAGATTTCAGTATTCGTGACGTCATCCAAGTATATTGAAGATCTCAGATTTCGTGACGTCATTAAGTATTTCCAGAAGATAAGAAAATTTGAAATTTTCAGATCTCGTGACGTCATGTCTTTCAGTTACAGTTTTCCAGTTTCGAGAATCTGAGTTAAGCGTTGACATCTGAGTTGACTTTCGGGAAGTATTCAGACTGAGCAGAGTTAAGTATTCAGAGATTCAGTCTTTGTTGTCAGGTGGATGCTTTCAAAACAGATTTGGTTCTTTGGATCAGTTCAGATTTCGGGAACAGTTATCCAGACTTGTAGCTATAGTGATAATCTGTTGTTAGAAGCGAAGGGTATTCAGAATTGAGTAACAGATTGTGGTATATTGTTTCAGTTTCGAGTATTTCAGTTGTGAACAGTATCTACTCAGTTACTTCAGATCTCAGTATTTCAGAAGTGGTTACAGAGCTATCAGAGTACATCAAATTTGAGGTTGTCAGAAGTGTTTGACTCAGACTTAGGAACAGTATAAGTCGCAGAAATTGCAAATACTCAGTTATCTCTATATATTTAGTTGTGACAGCTTCAAGCAGCGATGAGATAGCCATCTTCTTCAAGGGAGAAAGAACTTTTTTAACAGAAAGAGCTTTCAGGCATAGGGAACAAAAAGCTTCAAACTCTATCATATGTTTAAATTGGAAATAATCAATGATCACTATTGAATCGTACAAATGCCTGGAATTACGGAAACAATATCAGATTTATTTTGGGTAATAGTACACAGTACACAGAGGACGTTATACGATGTTTTACCCAAATATGGATATACGACAATTTGGACCTGACGAAGCGCAGACTACCATTTTGTGGAGCAGGATATGCGATGGACATATATTCAAAAAGGATTTTGTTTCCTTAGGTGAAATTTATTGACCGTTGGAGACAAAGGGTATAAAAGGCTGAAGAATTCAAAAATCAAGAAGCCTTCTGCCAATTCTCTATCTCTCGTCTATTCTACGTCTTCATCACTCTCCGGCTTATTGCCTATCGACGCTATCTTTCAAAAGCTCACACAGTCACTGGAAAGATACATTGCTAAATCTTTTTAAGTCCAGTTTTTCAATCTCGAAGAAGAGTTTCATCACTGTTCTTAACTGTTTAAATCTTCGAGATATTTCTTCTGGTTCACCGTGTGGATTGAGTTTCATTGTCAGGCCCCGTGCTAATCACTCAAGATTACAACACAAATATGCACATAATAGCGGAAGCATAAAATAGGGCTTAAAAATTTTTCGAAATCATTTGGGCCTGAACTCAAAATCATCATTCAAAATATTCATAATCAAAATACGAGTTACTCAAACTCATACAAAGCAGGTAACAACAAGTCTCAAATCAAATACAGATCCTCGATACAATAAAACCCAATCAACACAAAAGCAGGAAAACAAATACGAGGTCAAGCCTCAGTACGAAGAGCTATCAAAACAGCTAATCATGCAACATGCTATGATCAATGCTATGCAATGCATGAGGGATATCAAGGATCGGATAGCTAGACCAGTGTATCAACTGGAAAATCATCTCAGTCAAGCCTCTATACCACGCACGGTGTATCAACCGAGGAAATCATCGGTCCGTGATCTTCAGAACCCGTCAGCCCATCACAGCTCAGTGGTAGACACTCGAATCCGGTAGTCACCACTCCGATGATAGCGTTGGTGTGAGGCTCTCTGCTCACAATTATTCCTCTAATCTCATCTTATGGGCGTTTAATTAGCGTTTAATTAAACCAACGAGTTTAAGTAGTGAAATCTGGTATTTTTTTTTTTAAATTTAGTCCCCAAAAGCTGGTCATTGGTAACAGAACAGAACTATGTTTGTGTTCCAAAAACCGTTTATTTATAAACAGAACAAAATAGTACAACGGTTATTGCATGTTATATTTATCAATACAAGATCTGACCAGTAGTCACAAAACCAGATTTCATCAAACACTAACGCTAACTATTTCAAGACTATGCTAGCAGCAGATCTCTAGAAGTTCTTCTTATTTGTTGCCCTTCATCTAGGTAGCCAGCTCTCACTACCCTTGCCCAATCAATTCAGCTCTCTTCTACCTGTTGTCATGCACACACTTAAGATAGAGCTGCTATTCTATTCATTCATAGGATGAATGAATAGGCAGCTCATTAGCTCATTAGAAGGTAGATCCTGTACTCGTAGGACTCGCCAGGATCGTATAGCTCATAACAACCATTAACTCATAGCTCATAGCTCCTAGTAAGGTCGAGCCCTATCCTATTTCCCTTCGTGAAATAGTAGGCTCGTTAACTCAAGTGAAGGTAGCGCCTTACTGCAAAACAAGACAACAGCCGGATAAACTCCGGTGAGAAACAATCTCAGTATAATCAACAGGTATATGCAATAGAATAAATACAAGCATATCAACTAGTATCAATTCGATAATGCAATGCAATGAATCTATCTCAATTCTTCGTCTCAGAACTGATTCCATTTCACATCAACGCCATCAAGATTCATATTTGATCTTGACATGGATATCCATCTATCGAACTTAACTCCAACTTCGAAAATCAGGTCATCTCAGTCCTGGGCATTAGAATCAATTCATATTCGCTTCGTGTTATGCAATATCATGCAAACATAAAAGATCCACTACCTGTGATGGATCGACACATAAAACTCCAGTTCTAAATCATGAACAGTAATTATAGAGTATGTGATTTTGTCGGGATAACTCAAGAAATATCATTCTCGAGTACTCTAATCTCTGACTCTCACTGTTAAAGTATACCTTCGTTACTTATCTGTTCTGAGCTACTTCAATTATCACTTCTAAAGCTTTGTCTCAAGAATTCCCAATAACTTACAGAATCAAATTCCGATGTTTGTAACAACAGTCACAAGGATTTCGAATTCAATCTTATTTATAGGAGAAGATCCCTGCTTTCTCCGCAGTATTTCCGATGCGTTCAATTCGAATTCCACATGTCATGCTGAATATTCAAATACCAAAATAGGATATACATCAACCGCTTGAAACCAGATTCTAACTGTCATATATATATCGTTAACCATATTCCTCAGCTGTTATTTATCTGTCGCAATGATATCCAGTCGCAACATTTTTAATATCAAAACGACGCCGCACCAATTAATCCAAACGAAGTCGCAACACACCAGCAGCTAGTTCCAGATCCCTACTAAAAGAACCCAACAGCTGGTTATACTTCCATAACTCAACAACTGGTCCCGCTAACTAATTCAAACGGTGTCGTATTGTGGTTCCTGTTTCATAAGTCAAAACGACGTCGCGTTGTTCCCATGACTGGTCAAACCAGCAGATACAACAAACCATCGACTGGTTCTCAAATCCCAAAAGCTGGAAAACCCGATGACGCATCAAAACGCTGCGTTCCAATTTTTCCTAAAACGATGTCGCTTCTTATCAGTCGACTGGTTTTTCGAACCAGCAGCTGGTCATCCAGTCGCAAGCAGATTCCTCATAATGCAACGACTGGTTTGTGCCCAATACCAGCAGTCAAATTCGAGAGGTTGACCAACACATGTCGCTTTCCTGTTAACTTTTGCACCTGCACAAAAGCTGATACCATAATTCTTTTTTGAACGCTTCGACTGAGTAGCGAAACGAAGTCGCTCTTCTAAAACCAGCGATCACTCTTACTAATATCGTTGACTAGCGTTGACGTCTGGATTCCGCTATGCCAGATTTCTCCCGTTAACGCAACTACTGGTTTTCTTAAAACGATAGCGTATTACACCTATGTTCTCAACGACTGGTAAGATTCTACCAGCTTTCTCCAAAACGACCACGTTTCATTATATGGTCGCGATAACTTACGCAACGCACCAGACTTCACCAAAACGCCAGCGTTTCTCTTCTAAACACTTGGAAAACATATTCCTCCAGAAATTCATCAATTCAACTCCGAATCTCAACCATATTTCACCTGGAGTAATTTCAATTCGAAGCATAACATTTCCAGAAGAAATCCGAGAATCCTCAACCAGACTTCATCAAAATCTAACGTCCGGAAATTTCAAATTTACTTAATCACTACATAAGAATCTCGGGCATTACATTTCTCCCCCTATAAAATCTGAGTTCGTCCTCGAACTTCTCAGCAATCTCTATATGCGCATAGAAATAATGAAATAATAGAATCTGAATAAGAACTAACCTCATTGGAAAAGATAGGGGAATCGTTGTTTCATATCTTCCTCAACCTCCCATGTAGCTTCTTCAACTCCATGTCGATTCCATTGAATCTTTACCAATGGAATAGTTTTCGTTCGAAGTTGTTTTTCTTTTCGATCAAGAATCTAAATTGGTCGTTCAAAGTAACTCAAAGTTTCATCAAGTTCTGCTTCTTCAGCAGGAATAACATGAGATACATCAGGTAAATATTTCCTTAGCATAGATACATGAAAGACATCATGTATATCAGAAAGATATGGAGGTAATGCCAGTCGATAAGCGAGATCGCCTATTTTCTCAAGAATTTCATAAGGACCAATGAATCTCGGAGACAATTTTCCTCGTTTACCAAATCTGATTGTACCCCTGAAAGGATAAATCTTCAAGAATACTTTGTCCCCTGTTTCAAAACACAAAGGCCTACGTCTGGTATTTGCATACCTCGCCTGTCTCTGTTGCGCTGTTCTCATTTTCTGCTGAATAACGTTACCTTCTCAGTCATTTCTCTAATCAAATCTGGTCCCAATTCAGGTACCTCCGATACATCATCCCAATATAATGGTGGACATTTCCTTCCATACAATGCTTCAAACGGAGCCATTTCAATACTGGTTTGATAGCTGTTGTTGTATGAAAATTCCACCAGTGGTAATGAATCTTGCCATGAAACACCAAAATCCAATACTACTGCTCTAAGAATATCCTCAAGAGTTTGAATCGTTCTTTCAGATTGCCCATCGGTTTGAGGATGATACACAGTGCTCAAATACAATTTTGTACCCAGAGCTTGTTGCAAGCTATTCCAAAAGTGCGACGTAAATCGTGGATCTCTATCAGAGACAATTGATTTTGGCACACCATGAAGTCTGACCACTTCTTTAATGTAGAGATCTGCATTTGATCACGTCGATAGGTCATTCGATTAAGGAATAAAACAAGCAGACTTTGTCAACCTATCAATAATTACCCAAATAGCATCGCAACCTCGGGATGATTTTGGTAACTTCGTTACAAAGTCCATAGAAATGTGATCCCATTTCCATTCAGGAACTGACAAACTTTGTAATAACCCAGCAGGTTTCTTCCTTTCAGCTTCCACCTGTTGTCAATTCAAGCACTTCGAGACAAAACTAGTCACATCAGACTTCATTTGTTTCCACCAGTACTGTTTCTTTAGATCATTGTACATCTTTCTATCTCCAGGATGCACACTGAATCTACTTCTATGGGCTTCATTCAAAATCTGGTGTTTTAATTCTATAACATCGGGAACAACAAGCCTGTTATTCACATATAGTACATCATTAGCACCTAATCGATATTCCGATTGTACATCTTTCTATCTCCAGGATGCACACTGAATCTACTTCTATGGGCTTCATTCAAAATCTGGTGTTTTAATTCTATAACATCGGGAACAACAAGCCTGTTATTCACATATAGTACATCATTAGCACCTAATCGATATTCCGATTGATGTCCAGATTTAATCATCTCAACAGATTTCTGTATACTCAAATCCTTCTTCTGTGCTTCTTTAATTCGAATCAATAATTCAGGTTCCGCACTTATAGCACAAATTCTCATCGGTCTTCTTTCTTGTTCTAATAAATATCCAGAAGTACATCAATTTTCTATCAAGTTAGTTACACCCCTCGTAGTCAAGGACAACGCACATACTTTTCTACTAAGGGCATCGGATGCTGCATTAGATTTCTCGGGATAGTATTTGATTTCGCAATCAAAATCTTTCAATAAATCTAGCCACCTTCGTTGCCTCATATTCAATTCAGATTGCGAAAACAGATACTTCAAACTCTTGTGATCAGAGAAGATCTCAAATTTCACCATAAAGGTAATGTCGCCATATCTTTAGTGCAAACACGATGGCTGCCAATTCAAGATCATGAATTGGATATCGGATCTCATGTGGCTTCAGCTGTATCGAGGCGTATGCAATCACATGTCCTCGTTGCATCAAAACACACCCCAATACTTGGTGAGAAGCATCGCAATATACTACAAAATCACCAGTACCCGAAGGAATTGTCAGAACTGGTGTTGTAGTTAACCTATTCTTCAAGTCGAGAAAACTGCTTTCACAATCCTCTGACCAAATAAACGATGCATTCTTCTATGTCAATTGAGTAATAGGCTTCGCAATACTCGAAAAATCCTGGATAAACCATCGGTAATACCCTGCAAGACCCATAAAACTTCGAATTTCTGGTACAGATGTTGGTATAGGCCAATTAATTACAGCTTCTATCTTACTTGGATCAACTGAAATACCATCTCCGGAAATAATATGACCAAGAAATACCACTTTGTGCAACCAAAATTCACATTTCGACAGTTTAGCATGTAATTTCTCATCTCTTAAAGTTTGCAACACTGTTCTAAGGTGGTTCGCATGATCGCACATATTCTTCGAATAAATCATATATCATCAATAAATATGATCACAAAATCATCAAGATATTTCTGAAATACCCTGTTCATCAAACTCATAAACACTGCCGGAGCATTTGTCAATCCAAACGGCATAACGATGAACTCATAGTGACCATACCTCGTTCGAAATGCAGTTTTCGATATGTCCTCATCTCTTACTCTCAATTGATGATATCCGGATCTCAAGTCAATCTTCGAATATACCGAAGAACCCTGCAACTGATCAAATAAATCATCTATTCACGGTAAAAGATATTTATTCTTTACCGTTGCTTTATTCAATTGCCGGTAGTCAATAAATAATCTCATTGATCCATCTTTCTTGCGTACAAATAATACTAGAGCGCCCCAAGGGGAAACACTCGGTCTAATGTACCCTTTGTTAAGAAGATCTTCCAACTGCTCTTTCAATTCCTTTAACTCAATTGGTGCCATTCGGTATGGTGCTTTTGATATCGGTTGTGTACCTGGCATCAATTCAATACTGAAGTCCACCTCTCGATATGGAGGCAATCCTGGAATCTCATCAGGAAAGACATCAGCGAATTCGCAAACTACTGGTATATCAACCAGATTCGGGCTATTCTTCTTCCCATCTACTGCATAAATCAAGAATCCCTCTGCTCCTTTCTGTAATAGCTTAGTCATAGAAATCACAGAAATCAAAGGAATTCTGGCTCGTGATCCCTTACCATAAAATTTCCATTCATCAATTTTCTCGGGTCTAAATCGAACCACTTTCTGGAAACAATCCACTATTCCCTGTACTTGGTTAACATATCTATGCCGATGATACAATCAAAATCAGACAATCCAAGTACAATACAATCAATCTCAATCTCATGACCTTCAAACTGTAGTATACATTCTTCTTCCCATCTACTGCATAAATCAAGAATCCCTCTGCTCCTTTCTGTAATAGCTTAGTCATAGAAATCACAGAAATCAAAGGAATTCTGGCTCGTGATCCCTTACCATAAAATTTCCATTCATCAATTTTCTCGGGTCTAAATCGAACCACTTTCTGGAAACAATCCACTATTCCCTGTACTTGGTTAACATATCTATGCCGATGATACAATCAAAATCAGACAATCCAAGTACAATACAATCAATCTCAATCTCATGACCTTCAAACTGTAGTATACAATTCTTAGCAGCTCTTACTGATAACATACCCCTTCCCAGGGGTGAAGAGATTGCTACTACCTCGGTTAATGATTCAAGGGGCAACGAATGTGTTACAACAAAATGCTCAGAAATAAAGGTATGTGAAGCGCCGGTATCAACTATAACATAATCAGGATAATTACAAAGGTAGCAATTACCTACTATCACGTCATCAGGGGCGGCTTGTGCTTGCTCTTCAGTCAATGCAAACACTCATACTTGCTGTTTAGGAGGTTGGCTCACTGTCTAGCTTCCTCATTGTCTACTCTGTTGTGGATTTTGTGGTTGGAATGAATGTACAGAAGATGTTTGCCTTTCTGGTGGTGGCAGTGATCTCGATTCCCCAGTATTCTATGAACTTCCAGCACCACGTTGAGGACAGATTCTTGCAAAATGTCCAGGTTGATTACAAATGCGGCAAAGGCCAAACACTCCTCTACACTGTTCAGTGTTGTGTCTGCCTCCACATTTGGTACAGTAATCACCAGATTTCTGTCCAGCTCCCAGTTGTTTGAATTCACTTGAACTGGAAGAGCTACTGGTA
Organism: Dorcoceras hygrometricum; assembly: GCA_001598015.1. Classification (NCBI taxonomy): domain Eukaryota; kingdom Viridiplantae; phylum Streptophyta; class Magnoliopsida; order Lamiales; family Gesneriaceae; genus Dorcoceras; species Dorcoceras hygrometricum. Next base: position 38,806 of record KV010148.1, on the reverse strand, counting down.
CCTGAACGCTTGAATTGCTTTCCTTTTCCTTTACAGAAATTTTTCTTTCCACTACCACTGCTGCCAACATCAAATCGAGGGGGTGGTGGAATCTGTGGGTTCTTCTGTGCTACTTTGGCTGTTGATGCCACAAATTGTGCTCTTCGTTGCCTTAGCAATCCAGCTTCTGCTCCTTTTGCGCGATTCAATGCATCGGCAAAAGTATTTGGTCGTCCTGTATTCACCAAGGTGAACACGTCGGGATTCAAGCCATTGATAAACTGGTCGGCTTGCGCTTCTTCACTGATAGCAACATGTGGAGGGAATTTAAGTAAACTGGTAAATTTGGCAACGTATTCCTCAATATTCAATTGCCCTTGTCGTAAATTTGCAAATTCAGCTCCTTTATCCTTCTGATAAGAAACTGGGAAAAATCTCTGATAGAAAGCTGTTTTAAACACTGCCCAAGTAATCACAGTGCCTTGATTTTCAAGTGCTTTCTTCGTTGCCACCCACCATCTCTTACCCATACCATGCAGCTGGTGTACTATCAATTTCACCCGACGATCATCGGTATAATCTAGTGCTTCAAATAACTGTTCGATATCCTCTAACCAGTTTTCACAATCGATTGAATTTTCTGTTCCTGTCAAGGTTGGAGGTTTAAAAGACTAAAATCGTTTCAACAATGTTTCCATCGGGGTTGCAGCTGCATTCAACACCTCAGTTGATGTACTACCCTGTTCTGTTCGTGGAATATTTCCTGTCTGCCGGGTAGTTGTTCTTCGAGGAGGCATATCTTAAAGTCAAACAGACTTGTTCATAATTCCTCATCAATCAATTAACAAGTCAAACTAAATCCCTCCTCTGATCAGCATACACGAATGTACTGCTTCTCAAGAGATCAAGTTCTGATTCATGCTTCGTTTAATACATGCTACCATTCACTTCAAGAGCATGTAACTCTTACGACTCTTCGGTATACTTTTACCATTTATTCACAGTAATCAAGTGATATGAATTCAAAACAGTAAGACATATACCACGCAAGCATGCAATAAATCATTTGAAAACCTCGATCTACCCCACTCATCTAATTCAATCCAAGAACTTAACATCGCTCTGATACCACCTGTTGTGAGGCTCTCTGCTCACAATTATTCCTCTAATCTCATCTTATGGGCGTTTAATTAGCGTTTAATTAAACCAACGAGTTTAATTAGTGAAATCTGGTAATTTTTATTTTTTTAAATTTAGTCCCCAAAAGCTAGTCATTGGTAACAGAACAGAACTATGTTTGTGTTCCAAAAACTATTTATTTATAAACAGAACAAAACAGTACAACGGTTATTGCATGTTATATTTATCAATACAAGATCTGACCAGTAGTCACAAAACCAGATTTAATCAAACACTAACGCTAACTATTTCAAGACTATGCTAGCAGCAGATCTCTAGAAGATCTTCTTATTTGTTGCCCTTCATCTAGGTAGCCAGCTCTCACTATCCTTGCCCAATCAATTCAGCTCTCTTCTACCTGTTGTCATCCACAAATACAAAACAAGACAACAGCCGGATAAACTCCGGTGAGAAACAATCTCAGTATAATCAACAGGTATATGCAATAGAATAAATACAAGCATATCAACTAGTATCAATTCGATAATGCAATGCAATGAATCTATCTCAATTCTTAGTCTCAGAACATGCAATAGAATAAATACAAGCATATCAACTAGTATCAATTCGATAATGCAATGCAATGAATCTATCTCAATTCTTAGTCTCAGAACTGATTCCATTTCACATCAACGCCATCAAGATTCGTATCCGATCTTGACATGGATATCCATCTATCGAAGTTAACTCTAACTTCGAAAATCAGGTCATCTCAGTCCTGGGCATTAGAATCAATTCATATTCGCTTCGTGTTATGCAATATCATGCAAACATAAAAGATCCACTACCTGTGATGGATCGACACATAAAACTCCAGTTCTAAATCAAGAACAGTAATCATAGAGTATGTGATTTTGTCGGGATAACTCAAGAAATATCATTCTCGAGTACTCTAATCTCTGACTCTCACTGTTAAAGTATACCTTTGTTACTTCTCTGTTCTGAGCTACTTCAATTATCACTTCTAAAGGTTTGTCTCAAGAATTCCCAATAACTTACAGAATCAAATTCCGATGTTTGTAACAACAGTCATAAGGATTGCGAATTCAATCTTATTTATAGGAGAAGATCCCTGCTTTCTCCGCATTATTTCCGATGCATTCAATTCGAATTCCACGAGTCATGCTGAGTATTCAAATACCAAAATAGGATATACATCAACCGCTTGAAACCAGATTCTAACTGTCATATATATATCGTTAACCATATTCCTCATCTGTTATTTATCTGTCGCAATGATATCCAGTCGCAACATTTTTAATATAAAAACGACGCTGCATCAATTAATCCAAACGACGTCGCAACACACCAGCAGCTGGTTCCAGATCCCTACTAAAAGAACCCAACAGCTGGTTATACTTCCATAACTCAACAACTGGTCCCGCTAACTAATTCAAACGGTATCGTATTGCGGTTCCTGTTTCATAAGTCAAACGACGTCGCGTTGTTCCCACGACTGGTCAAACCAGCAGATACAAAAAACCATCGACTGGTTCTCAAATCCCAAAAGCTGGACAACCTGATGACGCATCAAAACGCTGCGTTCCAATTTTTCCTAAAACGCTGTCGCTTCTTATCAGTCGACTGGTTTTTCGAACCAGCAGCTGGTCATCCAGTCGCAAGCAGATTCCTCATAATGCAACGACTGGTTTGTGCCCAATACCAGCAGTCAACTTCGAGAGGTTGACCAACACGTGTCGCTTTCCTGTTAACTTTTGCACCCACACAAAAGCTGATACCATACTTCTCTTTTGAACTCTTCGACTGAGTAGCGAAACGACGTCGCTCATCTAAAACCAGCGATCACTCTTACTAATATCGTTGACTAGCGTTGACGTCTGGATTCCGCTATGCCAGATTTCTCCCGTTAACGCAACTACTGGTTTTCTTAAAATGATAGCGTATTACACCTATGTTCTCAACGACTGGTAAGATTCTACCAGCTTTCTTCAAAACGACCACGTTTCGTTATATGGTCGCGACAACTTACGCAACGCACCAGATTTCACCAAAACGGCAGCGTTTCACTCTCAAATGCTAAGAAATCAGATTCCTCCTAAAATTCATCAATTCGACTCCGAATCTCAACCAGATTTCACCTAGAAGAATTCAAATTTGAAACATAACATTTCAAGAAGAAATCCGAGAATCCTCAACCAGACTTCATCAAAATATAACGTCCGGAAATTTCGAATTTACTTAATCGTTACATAATAATCTCGGGCATTACAGTTGGACTTTTTAGGCACGACACATCTCTCGGCCAGTCACAACGTGGCTCTCAATCAGGTCATCAATCAATCTGTCAATCAGGCTCAAGATGTATGCATGTATGCCAATTCAATATTCAATTCACAATGCATACAATTCAATACGTGAAAACAGAATGTACAACTCAAACAATTCAACAAAACTGTATCACGTAAAAGCACAGAATCACATCAGAAGATTTCACAACATCAATCACAGCCATGTCCACGCTCAAAGCTGTTAAATCTGCTCAATTCGTACCTTCAAGCCTCAAATACCCCAACAGAGTTCTCACAAGTCGCTGCAACTCTCGGCCAAGGCAACCAGATCTATCCTGGCTCGGCAACCATGGCAGAGACTCCCTGGAACTGAAAATATGTACCGGGTATCTAACAATTCAGTTAAATTCGAACTCAACAGCTAAGGTTCTAAGGTCCAGTAGCATAACTCAGCTACCAAATCCTATAGAGTATTACTCAACTCTAAACGAGGCCTAAATTGGTAAGGAATCACTTACCCAGAAGCATACAACAATCAAAGAACGCTCAATCAGATTTCTCCAGAAATCCTCGTACACCAGCAGCTTCACGCTCACTTCCACAAGTCGTTCCACAACCTCTAATGATTATCAATCGACAGAGCAACTCACAAGGAATCCAGCGCCACCAAAATCATCGAACACAAAGGCTGGAATCGACAAAAATCTAGGGAAGAAACGTTCGGTGAACAGTATTTAAAACGAGGGTTTGAAGTTGGAGATAATAATTATCGGGTTCAGAATAATTCTAAGTGTCGATCAATACTTATCTATATAACTCCAATCAACAGCTGCTGATTCAATCTATCAGACGTCGATACAGTAGGAATCTTACAACAGAAACCAGCTTTTCCTCTCAACAAAACCAGCAGCAACCATCAGACGTTGCATTCACAAAGGAACATCAAAACGACACCGTTCCAACTAAATAAAACGACACCGCAGCGCTACAACAGCTGACGAAAGATTCCTTCCAAAACAACCAACAGCTGGAACACGCTTATTAACTCAAAGCGTAACTACACAAAACGACGTCGCATCAGGGATACGTCATCCTCGCTGCCAACAGCTGATCAAACCAACGTCTGGTCACGCTAAACAATTCAAACGACGACGTATCTGTTAGAGTAGATACCCAACTAGCCAACTTGTGGCGTGTGGGTTTTATAGACTCTTGTACAAACAATCTTTATATATGATAATTCGCATTCTTCTTATATGGCGTTCTTTACTTTCATTATGTGTGTAATGATTTACAATTGCGTTGAGTAAAGACCTAGAATACACTGAAGCGTATGTTAGATGTGATAGTGGGTATGACGTGATCTCGTCAGCGCTTCTAGTGCAGCCTGACGAAGGAGTCTCGGTTCTGGTCGTGGACCGGATTGGCGATAATCTACCGCAATCTACCGAGAAGAGCCGGATTCTTGTAATACCGGTTGGAGCCAGGCACAAGTGCCAGCAAGGTAATCCGTTTTGAACGCCCTATGTATGACGATTATTGAATTGTCTGTTTTTCGTATTGA
>KV010148.1:5451-23497 GCA_001598015.1 Dorcoceras hygrometricum | reverse complement strand
TCGACATGAGAGGTTCACCGCTGTCAAGGAGCTTATGACAAGCCGCATGCACGATGGGACTTCGGTCCACGAGCATGGGGTTCGTATGATTGGGCTCGTTGAAAAGCTGGCGGGCCTTGATATCACACTTCCACACGAGCTATCTGTGGATGTGCTTCTCCTCTCACTACCCGCTACATTCGACCCCTTTGCGGTCAACTTCAACATGAACAAACTGGCAGCCACCCTCGAAGAGGTGGTTAACATGCTGGTCGTGTTTGAGGGAACCATAAAGAAAGACAAGTCCGTCCTCCTTATGGGCTCTTCTTCCTCTGCGAAGAAGGGGCCCAAACGCAAGGGTAAGAAGCGTCCTGCCCCTGCGAAGGAGGAAAAAACCCACTAAGAAGCCAAAGGCAAAAGCTTCCAAGCCAAACAAGTCCAAGGATGTTTGCCACCACTGTCACAAGCCTGGACATTGGAGGAGGAACTGTAAGGATTACCTCGAGCAGTTGCGAACTGCAAAAGATATGTTCTACATTGAGAGAAGTTCCAACTCGCGATGTGGAACACACACAACAACAATAAAAGGAAAAACGATAGCTTAAACCCAGCACAACTTTGGCACGCTAGGCTAGGTCATATTTCCTTGAGTAGGATGAACAAGTTAGTTAGGAGTGACATGTTTGATTTGTCAGATGTGAGGATTGAGAATTTGGTTTAGTGATTAATTGAATTGATTTGGGAATTAATCACGTAGATTTCGAAGTTCCTGCTGATTTTTGAGCGTTGCGTTTACTTTGGGAATTTCGATCGTAGCGATTTTGATGCATAGCTGTTAGCAGTACGTTTTTGTAGCGAAGTCAACACAGGTCAACCTTACTGTAGCTCGCTGTTGGTCGAGTTGGGATCAGCAGAGGAGATGTAAGCGTGACGCATGAAGATCTGCTGGTTTTAGTTTGAGTTGAAGTTGCTGCTGGCAGTTATTGCGTTTAGCGTGAGATTAAATGAGGAAGCGACACGCGTTAGTCAACATTTTGGAGCGTTGACTACTAGATTCAGCAGATGCGCTTGTGAGCAGTGTTCAGCTGATGGTTCGTGGAATCAGTCGCGAGAGCTATCAATAGATATGATGACGTAGGCGTGACATTTTCCTTGCTGCTGGTAGTAGTTTGCGTTGCGTTGGTTACTGCTGATCAGCAGGCGCGCAAATACGAATGTTGAGAAGCGGCATCGTTTGAATTAGTTGAAACGCTGCGTTTTGAGCCTTAGTTGGAGAGATCAGCTGTTGGTAGCAATGTTTGCGTCAGCAAAGTGACGTCGTTTGGATTAGTAGATGCGTCGTCGTTTTGATTGATTTCTCGCGACCAGCAGATAGATTGTTGTGAAGAGAGAGAGCTGTTATCAGATCTTGGTTGTTTTGCTTGCGAGAGCTGTTGTCAGCTGGTGCTTGCTACGGCGTCGTTTTGATAAGTTGGAACGGTGTCGTTTTGAAGCGTTCGCGTGCGATTTTTGTTTAGTCGTTGCTGCTGATTTTACGAAGGGATTAGAGGGCTGCTGCTGATAGACTTATGCTGATCATTTTGATTGATTTTAATGAATCAGCAGGCGAGGCTTTGCGAGGTATTTATAGAAGTGTTGATCGACACTTAGGATTATTTTTGACCCAGCCATTTCTTATCTTCTTCTCCAAACCCTCGTCGAGCTACTGTTCGTGATTTTGAGCCAGGAGGAATCTGTTAGGTAATTCGAAGGAGGAAAGGTACGATTGAGCGGCCCCTTAGCAGTTGAGCGTGAACATGTCTATCTTTTCAGTGTTGTGATTTGCTGTTATGTGGCTTACGTGAATTTAGATGATGGAATTGATTTAATTCTGTTCTGTTTCACGTATTGTAGACTGTACGCATTGAGCATTGAAATGGAATGACATTCATTGCATACATCTTGAGCCTGAATTGATGAATTGATTTGATTACCTGATTGGGTGCCACGTTGTGACTGGCCGACTGTTGAGTCGTGTCCGAAAAGTCCAACGCTATCGTCGGAGTGGTGACTACCGGATTCGAGTGTCTACCACCGAGCTGTGATGGGCTGACGGGCCCCGATGATCACGGACCGATGATTTCCACCGGCTGATTGGTTGTGTGTGGTATAGAGGCTTGAATTGAGTTGCCAGTTGATAGACTGGTCTAGCTATCCGATTTCTTGATAGCCCTCATGCATTCATAACATTGATTTATAGCATGTTGCATGTTTATCTGCTTTGATAGCTCTTCGTACTGAGGCTTGACCTCGTACTTCTTTTCTTGCTTTTGTTGTTTGGGTCTGTGTTACCCATTTGCAGGAGCATTAGGTAATCAAGCTGGGCCGAGTGGAAGTTCAGCTGGTCGATCCCCGCGTCCCTGAGTCCCAGTCTATATATGATATGTATTGAATCGGGGGATGCCCCGTGTTATCATGTATTGGGGGATTTTTATTTGGTTGAAATACTTGTTATGTTGAAGTTTGAGTCAACTCGTATTTTGTTATCGCTATTTTGAATGTATGATTTGAAGTTCAGGCCTATTGTATTTCAAAAATTTTTAAGCCCTAATTTTAAGCTTCCGTGTTTATGCGCTTATTATGTGTTAATTGTTAGTAATTAGCACGGGGCCTGACAGGATCAGTCCTCTGCGCCTCCCTGATGTCACTCACAATCTGCGGTTCTACTTGGATCGAAGAAACCATAAAGTACTGATCACCCGGCTGGAATCGCCAACCAGAAGTACTCAATTGCTCGTAGACCTTCGAAACACTCAAAAACGAAAGCATCGCAGGCTGGGTCTTCCTACTCAAAGCATCTGCTACTGAGTTCATCCTCCCAGGCTGATACTGAATCTCACAGTTAAAGTCCGTGAGCAATTCCATCCATCGTCGTTTCCTCATATTCAAGTCTGACTGCGTGAAGATATATTTCAGGCTCTTGTGGTCGGTGTACACCATAAATTCTTCACCATACATATAATGTCACGAAATCTTCAAGGCAAACACTATCGCAGCCAACTCCAAATCATGAACAGGGTACCTCGTCTCGTGAGGCTTCAATGGTCGAGACGCATAAGCAATCACGTACACGTTCTGCATCAGAAGACATCCAAAACCATTGAGAGAAGCATCGGAGCACACAACGAATCCTCCAGATCCAGACGGCAGAGCCAAAACAGGAGCAGTAGTCAACTTCTCCTTCAGTCTGAAAACTGTACTCGCATTCATCCGTCCAAACGAAATTTCGATCCTTCTGAGTCAATTGATTCATCGGCCTGGCTATCGAATAAAACTTCTCGATAAAACGACTGTAATATCCAGCCAATCCCAAAAAGCTGGGGATCTCGGAAACGTTCCTAGGTCTCTCCCAGTTAAGAACTGCTTAGACCTTACTCGGGTCCACCGAAATCCCTTGCGCTGAAATCACATGACCCAAAAAGATAATTCTGTCAAGCCAAAATTCGCACTTGCTGAACTTTGCGTACAATTACGAGTCTCTCAACCTCTGCAACACCAATATAAGGTGCTCCTTATGCTCTCTCATGCTCCTCGAATACACTAGGATGTCATCTATGGAGACGATCATGAACCGATCGATGTACTCGCTGAAGATGCGATTCATCAAATCCATGAAAACAGCTGGGGCATTCTTCAACCCAAACGGCACGACAAGAAACTCATAATGCCCATATCGAGTCCGGAAAGCTGTCTTCGCCACGTCAGCGTCTCTAATCCACAACTGGTGATAACCAGAGCGCAAATCAATCTTCGAGTATACGACAAATCCTTGCAACTAATCAAACAAGTCATCAATCCTCGGCAAAGGATACTTGTTCTTCATTGTCGCCTTATTCAACTGTCGGAAATCCACGCACATCCTCATAGACCCATCTTTCTTCTTCACAAAAAGAATCGGAGCTCCCCAATGCGACATACTCGGTCTGATGAAGTCTTTCTCCAAGAGATCTCTCAACTGATCCTTCAGCTCTTTCAACTCTGCTGGCGCCAACCGATACGGAGCTCTAGAAATCAGGGCGGTACCGGGCACCAACTCGATACTGAAGTCGATCTCACATCTCGGAGGAAATCCTGGAATCTCATCCGAGAACACATCGGGAAACTCTCGAACGATCGGAATGTCAACTCCAATCGGGGCTCTTGGGAAACGTCGAGCGCGTAAATCATAAATCCAGCATTATCCAGCGATAGCAGGCTAAACATCTCCATGGCGGACACCAGTGGAATCTTCGAGCGTGAATCAGCACCATAGAACTCCCACCTCTCACCCGAGTCAGGGAAAAATCTCACCACACCATGAAAGCAGTCCACAGTAGCCTTATAGCCAGACAATACATCCATTCCCAAGATGCAATCAAAATCTCTAATTCCCAAAACAATCATATTGGACACCAAAACATGCTCATCAAATCAAAGCACACAATCCAACACCACTTCACGGGATCACAGACTCACACCAACAAGAGTAGACACGGAAACAAAATCACACAATGGGGAAGAACTCAACCCATGCTCACAAACAAACAACTAAGAAATAAAAGAGTGTGATGCACCAGTGTCAAATAGAACTCTCGTAGGATAATCGAAAATAGATCATGTACCTGCGATCACTATGGCAGGTGTCTCCTCAGCCTGCTCTCTCGTCAAAGCGTTCGCCTAAGCCTGCTGTGGAATCTGAAACTGAGGTCCTGAAGGTGCTCCAAACCTAGAAGGCTCACGGGGTTGGAATCCAGATCGCTGGGTAGGGGCAGGAAACTGCGGTCTCTGAGAAAAACCACCAGCTGATCCCTGCTGCGAAGGAACTGAAGACTGACCCTTTAACAAAGGACATACTCTCTGAAAATGTCCGGGCTGTCCACAGTTATGGAAAAACCCCTGAACTCCACAGCACTGCGAAGTCAGATGCCTTCCTCCGCACTGTCCACAAGACATGCCGCTAGTACCACTGCCAGAACCAGAACTCGCAGAACCATAGGAACTCGAATTCTCCTTCTTCTTGAACTTTTTCCCTCGAGGTCGAAACCTTTGGCGATTCGTCTGCTGCTGTGACCCTTGAGGAGAATGGAAAGATTGCGACGCATCCTGCACAGGCTGATAGGTGCATCCAGTAGTCAGCTGAGTCGGAGCCTCTACCTCCAACAAACTCTCCTAAATATCTACTGCTCGGTTCACTGCCTCTATGTAGGTCGCAGGTGAACCAGACAAGACCATCCGGTACAGATCAGGCCTCAAGCCTTTCAGAAATTTGTTCCTCTTCGTCCTTTCCTGGTTGGCTACGTGTGTCACATAAATCAAAAGAGCAGAAAACTGTCGGGCATACTCAGCCACTCGCAAGTTACCTGCTTCAGGTTGTCGAACTCTCGCTCGCGACTGTTATAGAAGGACTCCGGGGTATAATCCTGTCGGAACGCCTCACAGAAGCTCTCCCAAGTGATCACAGCCCCACTATCACGAAGGATACGAGAAGTACCTCTCCACCAGCGCTGCGCATTGTCTCTCAGGTGCAACACCGCCAGCTTCAGTCTCTTCTCGAGAGCATACTCTAGAGTATCGAACAACTCCTCCATCTGAACTAACCAAGCCTCAGCCATCGCACCACCCTCGGCAGCAGAAAACGTCGGAGGATTCGTCCACTGAAACCTAGCTAGGACCAACTCCATCTCGCCTATCTGTCTAGTAACGTTCTCAACCTGATGAACATCATCATCGCTACCTGCCCTAGACTCCTCCTCGGTACGTCTAGTAGTCCTACCTCTTCCTCTCCTCGACGGCATCTAAACAATGATAGAGGTAAGATCTCACGCAGATATATCACATAGACAGATAAGAGTTCACATAGTCACCGAGTCAATCAAAATCAAATCAAAACTCTGTGCCTAGACTCGAGTGTGATCAAACGAAATCGAGCTTATCCCAGTTTAAGCTCTGATACCAAAAATGTCAGGCCCCGTGCTAATCACTCAAGATTACAACACAAATATGCACATAATAGTGGAAGCATAAAATAGGGCTTAAAAATTTTTCGAAATCATTTGGGCCTGAACTTAAAATCATCATTCAAAATATTCATAATCAAAATACGAGTTACTCAAACTCATACAAAGCAGGTAACAACAAGTCTCAAATCAAATACAGATCCTCGATACAATAAAACACGGGGCATCCCTCGGTTCAATACATAACATAAAATAAATTGGGACTCAAGGAAACGGGGATCGATCAGTTGGCACTCCACTCGGTCCAGCTTGGTTACCTGAAGATCATGCAAATGGGTAACACAGACCCAAACAACACAAAAGCAGGAAAACAAATACGAGGTCAAGCCTCAGTACGAAGAGCTATCAAAACAGCTAATCATGCAACATGCTATGATCAATGCTATGCAATGCATGAGGGCTATCAAGAATCGGATAGCTAGACCAGTGTATCAACTGGAAAATCTTCTCAGTCGAGCCTCTATACCACGCACGGTGTATCAACCGGGGAAATCATCGGTCCGTGATCTTCAGAGCCCGTCATCCCATCACAGCTCGGTGGTAGACACTCGAATCCGGTAGTCACCACTCCGATGATAGCGTTGGACTTTTCAGGCACGACACATCTGTCGGCCAGTCACAACGTGGCTCTCAATCAGGTCATCAATCAATCTGTCAATCAGGCTCAAGATGTATGCATGTATGCCAATTCAATATTCAATTCACAATGCATACAATTCAATACGTGAAAACAGAATGTACAACTCAAACAATTCAACAAAACTGTATCACGTAAAAGCACAGAATCACATCAGCAGATTTCACAAAATCAATCACAGCCATGTCCACGCTCAAAGCTGTTAAATCTGCTCAATTCGTACCTTCAAGCCTTAAATACCTCAATAGAGTTCTCACAAGTCACTGCAACTCTCGGCCAAGGCAACCAGATCTATCCTGGCTCGGCAACCACGGCAGAGACTCCCTGGAACTGAAAATATGTACTGGGTATCTAACAATTCAGTTAAATTCGAACTCAACAGCTAAGGTTCTAAGGTCCAGTAGCATAAATCAGCTACCAAATCCTACAGAGTATTACTCAACTCTAAAACGAGGCTTAAATTGGTAAGGAATCACTTACCCAGAAGCGTACAACAATCAAAGAACGCTCAATCAGATTTCTCCAGAAATCCTCGTACACCAGCAGCTTCACGCTCACTTCCACAAGTCGTTACACAACCTCTAATGAGTAGCAATAGACAGAGCAACTCACAAGGAATCCAGCGCCACCAAAATCATCGAAAAAAAAGGCTGGACTCGACAGAAATCTAGGGAAGAAACGTTCGGTGAACAGTAGTTAAAACGAGGGTTTGAAGTTGGAGATAAGAATTATCGGGTTCAGAATAATTCTAAGTGTCGATCAACACTTATCTATATAACTCCAATCAACAGCTGCTGATTCAATCTATCAGACGTCGATACAGTAGGAATCTTACAACAGAAACCAGCTTTTCCTCTCAACAAAACCAGCAGCAACCATCAGACGTTGCATTCAAAAGGAACATCAAAACGACACCGTTCCAACTAAATAAAACAACGCCGCAGCGCTACAACAGCTGACGACAGATTCCTTCCAAAACAACCAACAGCTGGAACACACTTATTAACTCAAAGCGTAACTACACAAAACGACGTCGCATCAGGGATACGTCATCCTCGCTGCCAACAGCTGATCAAACCAACGTCTGGTCATGCTAAACAATTGAAATGACGACGTATCAAGAACACGTCACCTTCGCTGCCAACAGTTGATCAAAAGCGTTGCACTCAAAACACTGCGTTTCAACTTATCAAAATGACGTCGTTTCACATCAACGACTGGTTTCTCAAACCAACAGCTGATAGAGCTACAATCAGCAGTCAACACTAAAAGGTTGACCAACACGTGTCGTGTTCTCGTTAATCTCGCACTCGCGCCTCAGCTGCCAGCAGATTCCTCTTCAAGCGCTACTACTGAATAGCAAAACGACGACGCATTATTCACTCGCTACAGTAGATGTCTGAAATGCACTACGTCTGATTTCCTTGCATCAGTGCTACGTCTGGTTTTCACGAAACGACGGCGTATTACTCCCGCGCCATCAACGACTGATCAGACTTAACCAACTAGCGCTACAGCTGAACACTAACGTCTGAATTCTACTGGAATCAGATTTCTCTCGTAAAACCCTCAAAATCCACGCGACTAATCCCAAATCAATTCGATTAATCACTAATCTAAAATCAGATTCCTCACATTCATAGTATAGAAACAAGAAGATTTACAGCACTCAACATATTTTATTTCACTGTTTCATTCTAGATTGAGTCTGTAACAAACGTGCTACATAAAGCCGTTTGAGAAAATCAAAGTGTTTGTAAACAGCACCTGCGTCTGCGTGTTGTCATTTGGAGTTTCTAGGAGTTCACCTGGAGCAAGGCTCGGTGATTGGGTGTTTACAGTGTCTATACTCATCAAATCCTTCTAGTGGAACCTTCCTGAAGAAGTAAGAAGGGGAGACGTATGATTTGATATCCGAACTTCCATAAACAAACTCCCGACCTTGAACTTTTACTTTTGCATTTATTTTGAGTATTACACTGTTCACAGATTGATCGACTTCATTCCGCACATTATTTTTTAGTCGAGAAATCTGACTTGTGACTGAGATACCTTAAATCTGGTAACACAGATTTAAGTTAAGCGAGGCGCTTGTAAAAATTGTTTTAAGGTTTTGAAAATTTTAAAATACTAAGGAGTTCATTCAACTCCCCCCCCCACTTCTGAACTCCTAAGGCTGTTTTTCGATCCATATTGATCCTATAAATTGGTATCAGAGCTTGTTCTATCTCAGTATTGAACAGTTTGTTATCTGTGATTTATATATTTCAATATGTCTCCTCTCACAACAAGATTCCTATGTTTTCTAAGGAGGACTATGATGACTGGAAGATCAGAATGCAAGCGCACTTAGCTGCTCAAGACGATGATATGTGGTCAGTCATCACTGATGGTCCAATGAAAATAATGAAGATCAACATCGCATTCGCGACGACTGATGGTGCACCAGAATACGTGGAAAAGAGGAGACACGAGTACACTAACGAGGACAAGAAGAATGCAAACTTGGACAATGTGGCCAGGGACATTCTCTACAAGACGCTGGATAAAAACATACTTAGCTGCTCAAGACGATGATATGTGGTCAGTCATCACTGATGGTCCAATGAAAATAATGAAGATCAACATCGCATTCGCGACGACTGATGGTGCACCAGAATACGTGGAAAAGAGGAGACACGAGTACACTAACGAGGACAAGAAGAATGCAAACTTGGACAATGTGGCCAGGGACATTCTCTACAAGACGCTGGATAAAAACATGTTCAGCAAAATCAAAAGCTGTGCCACAGCTAAAGAAATCTGGGATAAGGTGACGCAAATCTGCGAGGCAATGATGAGACGAAAGAAAACAAGCTAACTGTGGCCCAGCAGAAATATGAATCAATTAAGATGAAAGATGGAGAAACCATGGCGGAGTTTGACGAATGTTTTAGTGCTGTGGTAATTGAGTTGACAAGCTTGGGAAAGGAGTACAGCAATAGAGAGCTGGCACTCAAAGTGATGAGAGCGTTGCCAAGGGAATAGGATGTTAAGACGATGGCCATGCGCGAGTCCAAGGATCTGAAAAAGCTGGAACTACATGATCTGTTCGCAAACCTAAAAGCCTATGAGTTTGAGTTAGAGAAATCTCTAGCAGCAACGACATCTGAACAGTGCTCACCAAGCACTAGCAAGTCTGCCGAATAACTTAGCAATGACGCCATGTCCCTCTTCGTCAAGAAGTTTGGGAAATTCATGAGAAAATCCTATAACCCTTCTTTTAATTATAACAAATCTGAAAAGATATCTACTGATATGAACTGTTATAATGGTGGTCGTCCAGTGAATTTTGCAGCAGATTGTAATAGGCCCAAGAAGGAGGACAGATCTAAGAGAGATGCGAAGAAAGACGATATATCCAAATAAAGATCCAAAGAGAGAAGGATGAGAACCATATCTGAAAAGAGGCCCAACAGAAATAATGATAGAAAAGTACCTGTTGCTGAAGAAAGTAACAAGAACTGGGCGGATTCAGATTCAGATTCTACATCACGCAGCTCCTCATCCAGTGACAGTGAGTCAGAAGACGTTTTTTTCCTTTATGGCAAATCAGACCACTATTGAAGATGAGGTATTTGATTTTTCTAGTACTTAATTTACACGAGAGGACCTGATCAATGCACTAAATGAAATGGTCCATGAGTACCGGAAGTTATCTCAAACATTTGAGAAAATCAAAGCTGAAAACAGTGGTCTAAAAAATAGCTCAGTTGAATCAAGCACTGCTCAGCTTGAGAATACTGACAGTTTAAAGACTGAGTTGAGTAAGCTGATGATTGAGAATGATCTCTTGAGAAATTTGATCCAGTGAACTCGAAGCAGAAACGAAGGTTAAATGAAGTGATGAGCTCCTGGACCAAGTCTTCTGTTCTTTGAGCAAGCTGCATGAGGCTCAAAAGCCATTAAATGATAAATCTGGCTTGGGCTTCAATGTTGGTGAAAGCAGCGCTGGAGAAACCAGTACTCAATCACATCTGGTATATGACAATTTTAAAAATATGAGCTTTGTCAAAGCCAGTGTGATATATGACAGCTGCAAGTCAGTGAGGTATGATGACCAAAACTCTTCAAAGCTGAATCAAAAAGGAAAAGCCGGTATTGGTTATCTTAGACCTGAGAACTCCAAGCCAAGTTGGCTAAAGAACAGACTTGACAAAGATAAAGCGAAGCTGGTTCTAAGTCGTTTGTTTCTCACCAGTCCAGGCGTAGTTCGAAGAAGGTAAAATCTATTTGGAGAAAGGTTCAGCCGAGGAGAGATCTGAATGGTCAAAATATCTAACCAACACTCAACAGATCTCACAATATTTCTGCACAGACCCTTATGGACTATCATACTGGGAAAACCGTTAAGGTAATTCAAGTATGGGTTCCGAAAGGGGTAATCCGATCTGGACCCAAGTAAAATTGGGTATCAAAATCTGTTTTTATGATTGCAGGATAACAGGTACAAAGCTAGAGATGAATCAATCATTTGGTATCTTTATAGTGGGTGTGCAAGACACATGACAGGGAACCCAAAGCTGCTATCAGATGTTACTCCACACAAAGGAGCAATGATAGTCTTTGGTGATAACACATGGTAACACTGTGGGTAAGGGTAAGCTTACCCACGGTAACATTTCAATATCTGATGTTTTAGTTGTTGATAATTTGCGCTATAATTTGATTAGCATAAGTCAGCTATGTGACAAGGGTTACATAGTTAACTTTCAACAGCACACATGCACAGTTTAGAGACCAAATGGTCTGACTGTGTTGGTAGGTAAAAGATCGAGGAATACCTACATTATCAACTGGTCAGAGCAAATGGGATCTGAACAGATTTGCCTTGCAGCTAACTCTTCCAAGAGCTGGTTGTGGCATCAGCGAATGAACCATCTGAACTTTAAAACGCTTGCACATTTGAGTCAGCATGAACTGGTTTCTGATATGCCCAAAATCAATTTTTCTAAGGACAAGATCTGTGCCGCATGTCAGCTTGGTAAACAAATCCGTTCTACTTTTAAAAAGAAAGGCGGTAAACGTTCTTCCCGAATCTTAGAGCTTTTACATATGGATCTTTTTGGTCCTATTCCCGTAACAAGATTAGGGGGAACGAACTACACCCTAGTTGTTGTTGATGATTTTACAAAATTCACTTGGGTGCTGTTTCTGATACCGCTGACCAACTCATTTGACTTTTAAAACGTTTACAAAATGACAGATCTTGTACAGTCAACAGGATAAGAAGTGATCATCGTCCCGAGTTTTTAAATCAAAAATTATCTTCTTATCTGGATGACATAGGGATAAAGCGTGAGCTTTCAGCATCTAGAACTCCTCAGCAGAACGGGCTGGCTGAGAGGAGAAATCGCACTTTAAAAGAAGCTGCTAGATCTATGATTTCTTATTCTGGCATTTCACAAAATTCTGGGCAGAAGCAGTTAATACAGCTTGCTACACTCAGAACAGATCTATGATTAACAAGTTGCACGATAAAACCCCATATGAGATCTGGAGTGGCAAGAAACCTGATATATCATACTTCAGGGTGTTTGGGTGTAGATGTTTCATTCATAATAATGGTAAAAAGCACCTAACAGCTTTTGTTGCAAAATATGATGCACGTATATTTCTAGGTTATTCAGCAGTGAGCAAAGCTTATCGAGTTTTCAACAATCAAAGTCTGACTGTTGAAGAATCAGCACACGTTGTCTTTGATGAGACAAGCTTTAGATCCAACTTAGCTGCGAGCCTCAACGATTTATGCTAACGTCTAGAATCATCCAGCATTGATAACTCAGATATGACGTGGAACAACAAAGACATTCACCTGAGATTGAACCAGCACTGGACACACCGCATAACAATGCTCAACAAGATCTGACAGGTAATCCAGTAGTCATCGATTTAACTAACGTTGACTCAACGCAGGATCAGATCTCTCGAAGTGTGCCTGCTGATGGAGCTGAAGCGACGAATGCTCAAGATGTTCAAACAGATGTTGCACAAATAGATCTCGCCACACAACAATCAAAATCTGATGCACAAGATGCAACGCGAACCATCAATTGGTGACAGACAATCCAGATGTGGCTATCCAGCAAGACATCCAAGCAGAACAGGAAGCAAACCCAATTGGACTTGATCTCCGGTGGAATAGAAATCATCCACCCGAGCAAGTCATAGGTAACATCGAATCTCCTGTTCGCACACGAAGCCAGCTTATGCATGATCATTTTGATTCAGCATTCATCTCACATATAGAACCAAAACAAAGAAGAAGCCTTAGCAGACCCAACAATGCAAGAAGAACTAAATCAGTTTAAGAGAAATAATGTATTGCAACTTGTTGGTCCAAAAATAGGATCAAATAAACGAAAGCGAGCGCTACTGACAAATTAAAAATTTTTTTGCGCTGCTATAAGGAGGTGCAATACCTCGGGTTCTTGAACATTAAAAATACAGAGCACCGGAGACAGATCTGGTATGAATTAAAATCATGCGGAAAACACCAGAACTGAATCCTAATATTTTAAAACAATTCAAATAGATTTATGTGCAACATAAATCTGTTCGAGACTTACTGTGTGTGCGCTAACTGTGTATGCGTGAATGCTGAATATAAATGCAAGTGCTGAAAGCTTAAAGAATACAATACTCCATCGATTTGTTTCTGGAAGTTCGGACTTCAATGTCCTACGTCTCCCCTTCTTCCACCTCGGAAGGTTCCACTAGAAGATTTGATCTACACATCGCATGTACAGACCCAATCCCGCAACCAGCAGCTACGAGAACTCCTAGACTCCACAAATGCACACCAGCCGCAACTGTGTGACTAACTACATACACAGAGTTTAACGTCTTCGTGCTTGGACGGGATCTGATTGTCTGGTTGTGATTCACTCGCTAATCAATTTCGCACATCTCTCAGAATATGCGAATGAATCTGTGTGTGTGAGATTTTACAGTGTATCGCTCAACTTACAAATGATAAATCTCACACACTGGGAAAATGCTATTCAATAGCTGGTAAAGACTCAGCAATCGACTCTCGTGAAAGCTCCTCTCTAATGGCGGTGGATTTCTTCGTCTTTCTATTTTTCTTCTCTCTGTAATTTGCACTCTATCAAAATCCTCAAAATCACTTTTCTTCAACAGTGCTTCTTGTATATATATGGCTGTTTTAATTTCTTCCGTTTGACACACTTTCTTCCCGTTCAAAATATGTCTTGTAAAATACCGACAGGGATTGTCCTTGTGTCCTTTTCTTTTGCAGGCTTTTTGCCATCTTCTGTTTTGGCTTATATGTTCCACTAGCTTTTCTTCTATTTCTTTATTATTTCTCAAATGCTGTCAACTTCTTGTTCCAACAGCTGTTTGCAACTACTGATTGCTCCCACAATTAATTTATTCCAACAGCTGTTGCAACTACTATTTCATGTTCGACATCTCAATCGATTTACTACTTTTGATATTAACTTCGCTTGCCTTTGTTCTTTCACGTCTGATTTTTCTTCATATTTCTTCTGCTCAACTTTTCTAACCAGATTCTGATGTTCTTCTGTTCGACTGAACCAAATTCTTCCAAATCAAGATTTTGCTGTTCGATCATTTTCTTTTCTTCAAAGTCTGAACCAAATTAACTGCTGGTTAATTTCCTGTGCAATGCAACGCCAGATTTATTCCTTCTGTGCAGCGTCTGGTTCCAAATTGTTCACAGCTTCTGGTTGTAATTTTGTAATCCAGTCGTCTGGAATTTCTCCTTCTGTGCAGCGTCTGATATTTCCTTTGGCTACTGCTGCGTCTGGAATTAATCTGCGTCTGGTTCCATTTCATTCCAGTCGACTGTTTTTCTTCCTTCTTCTTTGCGTCTGGTAATCCAGCCGACTGGTTTTTCTTCCTTCTTCTTTGCGTCTGGTAATCCAGTCGACTGGTTTTTCTTCCTTCTTCTTTGCGTTTGGTAATCCAGTCGACTGGTTTTTCTTCCTTCAACTTTGCATCTGGTTTTTGCAATGCAGCGTTTGGATCATCTTTTCAATTTCTGTTGCGACCAATATTTCTGCTTCCACTTTAGTTAATCTTCTGAATATTTCTTCCAGACTTTACAGAGTTCTTATTCTACTCTTATTCTCTTCGATACACAAATTTCTTGTTCTCTTCGACTGGACAAACTTCGTTGCTTCTTCTATTTAATTGTGTTCCAGATTTTGTTTCTTCTTCGCGTTCCTTCCAGACATAACAGATTTGTCTTCCTTTTTACTTGATATGCTAATTTTCTTCTTCTCTTCTCCTTAACTGAATCCAATCATACTTCTCCAGTTGCTGCTTTATCTTATTTTCAATACTTCTGTTGATTTCCTCACACAATAATAGGTTTTGTGTAATTCAAAACTGAATCAGGATCTGTGTAAACAGATCCATCACAACTTGTACCTAGACCTTCAAATCATTCAGTTATAGGAACTAGATGGGTCATTAGGAACAAACTGCATGAAATATGGAATAGTAACAACAAACAAATCTAGACTGGTAGCTCAGGGATTTAGGCAAATGGAAGGAATAGATTTTGATGAAACCTTCGCACCTGTAGCTAGATTAGAAGCTATACGCATGTTCCTTGCATACGCTGCATTCAAAGACTTTAAAGTATTTCAAATGGATGTTAAGAGTGCATTTCTTAATGGCATTCTAACAGAGGAAGTGTATGTTGCACAACCTCCTGGCTTCGTAAATCATACATATCCAGAGTATGTTTATAAGCTGGATAAAGCTCTGTATGGGTTGAAGCAAGCACCCAGAGCTTGGTATGATACACTGTCGAAATTTCTTATCGATCATGATTTCACAATAGGCACAGTGGATAAGACACTATTTAAATTTGTCAAAGCTGATCATGTTCTGTTAGTTCAGATTTACGTTGATGATATAATATTTTGGTCAACTAACCCCAAGTTATGTCAAAAATTCACTAAGTTAATGCAGGAAAAATTTGAGATAAGCATGATGGGCGAGCTAACGTTCTTTCTGGGCTTACAAGTTCGACAGCTTGACAATGGAATTTTCATTAACCAAGCCAAGTATACGAAAGAACTGCTGAAGAAATTTGGCATGGACAACTGTTCAGCAGCAGCGACTCCAATGAGCTCAATCAAGCTAGACAAAGACGAAGCTGGTACTGTCATTGAGGTATCATTATATCGTGGTATAATTGGCTCCCTGCTTTACTTAACTGCTAACAGACCAGACATCATGTTTGCTGTCTGTATGTGTGATAGATTTCAAGCAGAGCCTAAACAGTCGCACTATATTGCTGTAAAACGGATCTTGAAATATTTAAAGGAACTTCCAATGTGGGTCTTTGGTATCCCAAAGACTCAGGCTTTCAACTAATCGGTTATAGTGATTGTGAGACCTGAAATGTAATTAAGATTAATTTGTTGGAATTAATCGGTTTTTGGAGATTTCTGGTGGTTCAGATCTCTGTTTGGAGGTTTGGTTTGTATTTTCGGGTCAGAAATAGCATTTATAACAAATCTGGAAATTTTGGTTTTTCGAGTTTGAAATCTGGTTTTGCGAGAAATCTGTTCGAATTTTGTGAAATCTGGGCGCTTAGCGTTGCAACGTGTTTTGTAGTGAGAGGGCTTGATACGCCGTCGTTTTTGTGAGATCTGGACGTCTTGTGTAGGAGAGATCTGTGCGCTATTTCGTGTGAAATCTGCTCCGTGTGTTTTGTATGGTGTGAAACGCTGCCGTTAAATAAGTTAATATGATGTCGTTTAGTCTTAGCATTGTGGTGAGATCTGATGCGCGCGGGTGAATCTGTTAGGCGTGGGTGTTATGCGATACGTCGCCGTTTAGTTAAAATGGTGTGACGTCGTATTGAGCTAACGTGAGAGATCTGGTCACGTGGGATGAGATCTGTTGATTGAGGCAACGTTTAGCGTTTAACGCTTGTTGTCCAGACTTCTCCGCGGTAGTGTTAGCATTTCCAGATTTCACGTGTCGTTGTGCGACGTCGTTTTAGCTTTCAGCGCTCTTGGGTTTTAGAAATCAGATTTCACCGTGGCTTTTATGCAAGATAGCGCATGCTTTGGTTGGTGGAGAAATCTGTTTCTATCAGTGGGTTTTTTAGCCAGATTTCATGCGTGTATTAATTGGAAGCGTTGGCCTTCAATTATTGAGAAAACAGAATCCATACTTAGCAAATTTCTCCCGATCTTCGTTCTCTGTTTTCAAACCCTTGGTTACTGTTCATCGTGATTTTTATCCGGCGATTCCCATCGCTTCCGACCACCATTTTTCACGTTTGAGGTAGCGTTGGACTCCTCTTGGAAAGCTCTTTCATCTCATACCATTTTTAGAGGCTGTATTTATCTGGAGCAAAAGCACGAAGTTGCTGTTCATATTCGTGCATTTCGGTTGCAGGTAGCTTTTCGAATTGTGATGGGATCTTGTTCCTACCCTTGTTTTAAGCTCCTTGTGTTGTAGTATGGCTGAGATTAGTTACTGGATTTTAGTTTTTAATTCCAGCCGTGAGCTTTTGGGTTGTTGGTCGTGATCTTTTGTGCAGGGCCGTGAGTTTGTTGGTTTTCCCTGAATCTATCTTGCGTGTGATTTTAGCAGGTTTCCATCAGATCTTACGGGCCTTGTTGTGGTGAGCGTTTATCAGAATTAAGAGGTACGGATCTTGAGCTTGTAATTCAGCGTGGAACTTGGCTTGGATGAATTGCGAGATGGCTTTGTTTGGATTGCCGTGCTTGGTTGTTGTCCTGGTTGAGGACTGTGTATGCTTATTGTGTTTAATTGCTGTGTTGCATATATTTATATGCTTGCGTTCCAGCATGTTGCTGTTGTGGATCCGGATCCGCCCCCCGGCACGGCAGCGGAAGAACATAGAAAAGGCCGGGAGACGATCAATACGAAAAATCAGACAATTACAGTAATCATCATACATAGGGCGTTCCAGCGGATTACCTTGCTGGCACTTGTGTCTGGCTCCAACCGATATTACAAGAATCCGGCTCTTCTCGGTAGATTGCGGTAGTTTACGCCAATCCGGTCCACGACCAGATCCGAGACTCCTTCGTCAGGCTGCACTAGAAGCGCTGACGAGATCAGCACGAACGGATGATGGACTTGGACGGGCCCAACGGGCCCGGGTCCAAATGACGATATCCATCGCTGCGACTTCATCGTAACTCCGATCGCCGATCAGATCGGACCGATCGACTCAGTTTCCGAAACTGAATGTTATGATGTGAAAAACAATTTTTCAGATCATATAACCCTAAATCGCAAAATGACCGTTCTGCCCCTCAACAGCGGAAACCCCGGTTTGACCCCTGTTGACTTTTAGGAAGTCGCACTTCCC
>KV010147.1:101532-120810 GCA_001598015.1 Dorcoceras hygrometricum | reverse complement strand
CTCCACCTATCTGCCTAGTGACGTCCTCAACCTGAGCGTCGTCATCACTACCTGCTCTAGATTTCTTCACGGAACGTCTAGTCCTCCTAACTCCTCCTCGTCTCGGCGGCATCTAAACAAGCCTAGAGGTAAGATCTCACAGCATATAGAATAACAAGACAGATAATAGATCACATAGGCCAATCAAAATCAAATCAAAACTCTGTGCCTAGACTCGAGTGTGATCAAAAGAAATCGAGCTTATCCCAGTTTAAGCTCTGATACCAAAAATGTCAGGCCCCGTGCTAATTACTAACAATTAACACATTATAAGCGCATAAACACGGAAGCTTAAAATCAGGGCTTAAATATTTTTCGAAATACAATGGGCCTGAACTTCAAATCATACATTCAAAATATTCAATACTCAAATATGAGTTGACTCAAACTCAAATGCAACAAGTAACAGCATAATATCAAATCAAATACAGATCCCCAATACATGATAACACGGGGCATCCCCCGGTTCAATACATATCATATATAGATTGGGACTCAGGGACGCGGGGATCGACCAGCTGAACATCCACTCTGCCCAGCTTGGTTACCTGAAACTCCTGCAAATGGGCAACGCAGACCCAAACAAGACAAAAGCAGGAAACAAGTACGAGGTCAAGCCTCAGTACGAAGAGCTATCAAAGCAGATAAACATGCAACATGATATAAATCAATGCTATGAATGCATGAGGCTGTCAAAGAAAATCAGTCAACTAGGCCGGTGCAAAAACCGGCAAATCATATCATGTCGCCTCTATACCATGGTCTATCAACCGAGAAATCATTGGTCCGTGATCATCGGGGCCCGTCAGCCCATCACAGCTTGGCGGTAGACACTCGTATCCGGTAGTCACCGCTCCGACGATAGCGTTGGACTTTTCGGGCACGACCTCTCTAAGTGTAACTCAACACTTATATTTATATCCTCTACTCAATAAGCTACAAAAAAAGTCAAACACCGACAAAAATAGAGTCCTACAACTCAAAATATCGCAAAACAGATTTCTCGCACAAAGCAAAGGCAAAACAGACTTCACGCTACACAATTCTCTCGTCAAATCTCGCGCAAGCATAAAACGGAAGCGTTTCACCAAAACAGATCCCAGCGCCCGCGCGCAACTCCATAACGACGACGTATAGGCACCAGATCTCAGTGCTTAAACTCAAACAGATCTCAGTGCTAAAACACGCGCAATGCACAAAACGACGTCGCATGAGCAAAAACAGATACCTCTCGCGAAACCAGATCTCTCGCTTAGCAACGCACAACAAAACGACGCCGTAACGAGACCAGATCCCTCAAATGAACGCGATTACGTTCTTGCATGAGATTTTCTTACGTCACCCATGAGACCTGCTGACGTCACCAAATCCGAAATCATGAAGAACAACAAAAAAATTTCCACGCCATTCTCGACAACCAGATCTCTCCAAAACGACACCGTTTTTCCAAATTCATGGTGCTTTTCGAAACGCTTAGGAGAAACAGATCTCATTCGAAATTCCAACAATACACGACCAGATCTCGGGAAACCAGATCTCTCAAACCATTCGAACATATTTCACCAAAATTCGAAATTCCAGAAATCTAAATTCTTAATTCTCGTGACTAATCTAACTCAAAATCCGATTAATCACTAATTAGAAATCTGAATCCTCACAACCACAGCCTCCAAAAGTGGTATAGAATGATAGAGCTTCGCAAGATGAGTCCAACGCTACCTCGAACGTACCAAACAACGGCCAGAGACGATGGGAATTGCCGGAGAAAAGCTACGGTGAACAGTAACCTAGGGTTCGAAGCGAAGAACACAATCGGGGAAAATATTCTAAGTATGGGATCTGATATCTCAAATCGAAGACCAAGTCTTCCTTATATAAATCTCGCAAAAGCTGGAAACTTGGTTTAGAATATCCACCGACATAACCAGCAGGCACCAACAATCAATTACAACCAGCAGATGCAAAGAAACCAACTGCTGAAATCTCAAACAACGCAAATCAAAACGACGTCATAGAACACTACCTACGACTGGTTCTCAACCAAAAGCTGGACAACCAGACGACTGGTTTAAACATCGTGGGAATTCTCCAAAAGCTGGTACCAGCTGCAACATATAAAACGCAGCGTTGCAACTAATCAAAACGGCGTCGCACCGCTGACGTCATCAAATTTGGTTGATACTCTCGCGAAACACCAGCTGCAAGCTACAGGAAACCAGACGCGAGCTACAGTAGCGCATAAATCTCTCGCAGCTGGACAAACAGTCGCAACATCCAAACGACGACGTTTCCTTCTCGCGCTACAGTGATGTTGACCCGCGTTGACATCTGCTTCGTCTGAACAACCAGCAGGAACACACGCGACCAGATCTCTCGATAGCGCTACACCAACACGACGTCGATCCAACTAATCCAAACGCTGTCGTTTTGCCCTTAATGAACAAAATAAAGCAGCAGCTGGATACAAAACACGCAACCAGTTCTCACTTAGCACAACGCATCCAGATTTCACTAAAACGACGGCGTCTAGAAATCTCGCGCTAAAACACGCTACGGCTGGATTTATCGTCGACCAGCTCCCACCACAGAAGCCAGCTTTTGCACAAAACACAACAACTTACAGAATTGCTCTAGGTGAGGAATTCGAACCAAAACACAACTTAAACATTCAAACAGAGATCTCAAGCCACCAAGAATCTCTAAACACCGATTAATCTCACGATTAATCTTAAACACAAATCCAAGTCTCACATTTCTCCCCCACTAAAAAGGATTTCGTCCCCGAAATCAAACGACAATTCTGGCACAAAACACAACAACAGCAGAATACAAATAGAACTCGCCCAACACAAGGCCAAGAGTTCAAGATAACTGACAAACATATAACAACAACTAGGGAAGAAATACAACCAAAAGCTACAAACTACTGGAAATTTAGCTCAACAGCTACTCAAACAGATGCGGCCACTCGCGCTGCATCTTTTCTTCCAGCTCCCAAGTAGCTTCATCCCTTCCATGTTTGCTCCACTGCACCATTACCAACGGAATGGTTTTATTCCTCATCTGTTTCTCTTTTCTGCCAAGGATCTGCAAGGGATATTCCTGATAGCTCAACGACTGATCTAGCTCCACCTCGTCAGTTCCAAGCACATGAGATGGATCTGGCTCATACTTCCTCAACATGGAAACATGAAAGACGTCATGAAGAGAAGACAACTCTGGAAGCAACAACAGCCGATATGCTAAAGGGCCAATCCTCTCAACAATCTCATACGGTCCGACGTAACGAGGGTCTAACTTTCCCTTGCGTCCAAAGCGCATCATACTGCGAAACGGAGAACTGGCTTGGCGATCTTGGGCAGCTTTCATCCGCTGTCTAATAAGATCCACATGATCTTTCATTTGCTGCATAAAGTCAGGGGCAGATAGCTGCTTCTCCCCCACTTCTTCCCAACACACCGGCGATCTGCACTTTCTGCCATACAAAGCCTCAAAAGGCGCCATACCAATCGTTACTTGGTAGCTGTTATTATACGAAAACTCAACCAAAGACAACGCCTCTTGCCAGCTACCTCCGAAATCCAACACAACAGCTCGCAACATATCCTCTAACGTCTGGATAGTTCGCTCAGATTGGCCATTTGTCTGGGGGTGATACGCGGTGTTCATCGCCAATCTGGTACCCAAAGCTGTTTGCAAACTCCTCCAAAACCTGGAAGTAAACCTCGGATCTCGGTCAGAAACGAATGAAACACCCACACGGGTCTGCTGAAACTGCTGAGAACGGCCCCTAGACTGACCCCCATGACCCTGAGGCTGGGCCGCGGTCTGCTGTGATCCAGCCGACGGACACACTCTCGCAAAATGCCCGTACTGAACACAAAGGTTGCAGGAGCCCTGCACACCTACACACTGCGTGGAAGAATGCTTCCCACCACAAAAGCCACAAAACTCAGTCCGAGATCCACTACTACTCGAACTTCCTGAACCGGAAGACCCTGAACCAGACTTTTTCTTTAATTGCTGACCGCGGGGTCGGAACCTACCACGGCCAGACTGCTAAGCCATCTGCTGCTGCTGCTGAGGATAATGAGCGGATTGAGAAATCTGAGACGACTGAGCTCCCTGACCAACATGTTTACCACCCTGCACTGCCTGAGCTACCTGCGCTCTGCGCGTACGACGACTCCTCATGCCCTCCTCAATGTGGATAGCAGTATCAACGGCCTTAGCATACGACTTGGGCTTGCTCGTCAAAACACTCTGGTAAAATTCTTCTTTCAAGCCCTCCACGAATCTGGTACTCTTGGCCCTCTCCCGGCCAGCAACATGCGGAACATAAGCCAACAACGCAGAAAACTTGCGAGCATACTCGCGCACAGTCATCGAGCCCTGCTCCAAAAACTCAAACTCCCGCTCACGGGCAGCCACATACGAATCGGGGATATACTCCTGCCTAAAGGTCTCACAAAAATGTCCAAGTGATACCAACTCCAGTCTGATACCAAAAATGTCAGGCCTCGTGCTCTAAACAAAGTAAAAACCCGCATGCGGAAGCTTATCAAAAAGTGGGTAAAATTTTTTGCTTTTAGACCCGACGATTTAAAACATATAATTTAAAATAATGCGATACTCAAAATATATATCCCAGTTAGAAAACCAACATAACAATGCAACAACCAAGTATAGCAACAATACATGTATCATACTCCAAACACTGGATACAACAAAAAAGCACAGGGCATCCCGTGGCCAATAATACTGATACATAAATATATGCTATACGCTACTGGGATACTCAACCACCTCCTGGGGCGACTCCAGCTGGACCTGCACCAAGACCAGCTGTATGACCTGGACAACACAACAGGCAAGGGAAACAAACCAAGCCCCAGAGGGACATGGGGTCAAACCCCAGTACGGAGAGCAACTATAAATCAGAAATAAGCAGCAAGAATAAAATGCAGATGCTATGCATGAGATGCTGAACAATAACAAAGGACTCCAACCGGAAGGAAAGTCAATGAACTCAATGCACAGCTCGACTGAATCTTCAACAAACGGTGGCCACTGGGTGTGTTCCAAGTGTGGTAGCTAGCCACTCGCAGGGACACAACACCCGAATACCAGATGCATCAAACAACTCGGCCTGCTGTTGCCCAACCTATGAACTGTGGTAGTTAGCCACTCGGCGCATGGGGCTAACATAACCCAGCAGGGAGGTGAGAGTGCGGTATTGCCGCTCGCCCTCGCATCCTGGTAAGAAACAGAACAAGAACAACGAAACGATGGCAATAAAACTGGAATGAGATGCAAATACGTGTATGTGCATGCTAGAAATGACAAGCATATCAACATATGCGAAAGCAGTAGAAACATCAGCAAGTACATATCACATAACACACGGCCATCTCATAGATCGGCAGCCTCAACAGGCAAATAAACACATAAGACAACAAAGCCATCTCACAATTCATCCAAGCCGTCATCTTGCTGTAATTTACAAGCTCAAGCCGTACCTGAATTCTGCTAAGCGCTCACCACCACAAGGCTCACGAAATCCCAGTCCTGAAATCTGTTAAATTACACACATACACAATTCAGAACGAGCCTGCAAAACTCACGGCATCTCATAGCAACTCACGGCCAGAAATTCATAAATACGATCCAGCCTTCAATCCTACCCAAACGACTAACTAGGAAGCTTAAAACAATGCCAAGAACAAGATCCCAACGTAAAATCGAAAGGCTACCTGCAACCCCGCAACGCGCGAACAACCACAGCAACTTCGTGCTTTCGATTCAGCCAACTATAGCTTCCAATATGGGTACGAGATGAAAGAGCTTTCCAAGAGGAGTCCAATGCTACCTCGAACGTGAAAAACGATGGACGGAATCGACGGGAAATGGCCATAGAAGTTCACGGTGAACAGTGCCAAGGGTTTGAGAAAACAGAGAACGAAAGTCTGATAAATTTCTCTAAGTATGGGATCTGGTGAAAAGAAACGAAGCCAACGCTTCTATTTATAGGAGCGAGAGATCTGTTTAAATAACCCACCGACAAAACAGACCTCACCAACTAC
This sequence comes from Dorcoceras hygrometricum, assembly GCA_001598015.1. Lineage (NCBI taxonomy): Eukaryota > Viridiplantae > Streptophyta > Magnoliopsida > Lamiales > Gesneriaceae > Dorcoceras > Dorcoceras hygrometricum. The sequence goes on along the minus strand of KV010147.1, from coordinate 114,688 downwards.
GCACGCTAAACACAATTACGACCCCAAAACGACGTCGGATCACACCACGGAGAAATCTGATCCAAAAAGACGCTGAGATCTGAAAACACGCTAACAACAACGCACAGTGCCAAAACCGCGGACAAGTCTGCTTACGTCAGCAACACAACGACAACACACGCTGCTGACGTCATGAGATCTGCCAACAGATTTCTCCCACAAGACTCAAACCAGCAACGCTTACGTCATCTACGCTAAGCGACCACGCGATGCTGACGTCATCAGAGCTGCTAACAGATTTCACCGAAAAATCTCAAACCAGCAACGCTTACGTCAGCCACACGACGACAACACACGCTGCTGACGTCATCGAAATCTGCCACCAACAGATTTCTCCCACAAGACTCAAACCAGCAACGCTTACGTCATCTACGCTAAGCGACCACGCGATGCTGACGTCATCAGAGCTGCTAACAGATTTCACCGAAAAATCTCTCAAACCAGCAACGCTTACGTCAGCCACACGACGACAACACACGCTGCTGACGTCATGAAATCTGCCACCAGATTTCACCCGAAATTCGAAAATCTCGAAGAAGCTTAAACCAGCAGGAGAACACAGAACAGACTTCTCCAAAAAGCTTCGAACACCAGTAGCTTTGCGCTTCCACTCCAACGCTAATTCAGGGTTCCAAATAGGTAGCAATAGAAAGAGCTAAGCGAGGGGAATCCAGCGCCACCAAAATCATTAAAAACAGAGGCTGGAATCTGCTGAAATCTAGGGATGAAATGTTCGGATGAAAGAACAGACTTCTCCAAAAAGCTTCGAACACCAGTAGCTTTGTGCTTCCACTCCAACGCTATTCAGGGTTCCAACTCGGTAGCAATTGAAAGAGCTAAGCGAGGGGAATCCAGCGCCACCAAAATCATTAAAAACAGAGGCTGGAATCTGCTGAAATCTAGGGATGAAATGTTCGGATGAACAGTGTCGGTCGAGGGTTTCAACAGAGAAGAGGATAAGAAATATCGGGTGTAAAATGCTCTAAGTGTAACTCAACACTTATATTTAAATCCTCAATTCAATTTCTATCGAACAAGACAGATCCCGACTAAAACAGATCCCTGCACTACAAACTAGCGCCAAACAGATCTCTCCAAACCAGCGCTCACAACCCAGAAAAATCCAGCGCTTATGCTAACTCTCGCGCACAAGTCCAAACAACGGCGTATCGGTGAAATCTGGAACATCTTGACGTCAACTAATCAAAACGGCAGCGTCCAATCAAACAGATCTAAGCGCTAACACAACAGATCTCAGCGCTAACACACCAGATCTCTTCGCTCGAGCAAGTCAATATATGCTAAACGCTGAGGATCAAAACGACGACGCAGCCACTTAATAGAACGACGTCGCATCGCTCAACCATATCTCTACCTAAATAACCAGATCTCTCCTCTAAACGCATTAACGATCCAGCAGTCAACACCACGGTTGACCAACGTGACGTCTGCTTACGTCACACACTAGCGCTACCAAATCTCTCGCTACTATCAATTGCGTTGACCTGTGTTGACATCTGAAACCTTGAAACAAAAGCGCTTCACTCCGTGCCACTCTCGAATGTCCAGACTTCACCAAAACGACAGCGTTTCAGTTCTTAACGCTAAGAAATCAGATCTCATTCACAACTTCACCAATTCAACTCCATTTCTCGCGCAGATTTCACCCGATAAAACCCGCGACTTAAAATCTGAAACACTCCAAGAGAGATCTGAATTTCTCAAATCAGATTTCACCAAAAATTCGAAATCCGAAAATTCGAAAATCTTAATTCTCGTGACTAATCTAACACAAAAATCTGATTAATCACAAATCTTGAAATCTGATTCCTCACAAAGCTCCATACTGTTTGAAGGAGAAAGTCGGGATATCGGTGCAGTTATTGCCCGATCATGATGCAATCATAACTATACGACGGGATCCATTAGCATTGCCCTCAGGACCAATCACAAGAGGACGCAGCAAGAAGTTCAAAGAAGCCCTTGAAGGACTCGTTTGAGCACCCAATAAATGTTTAAAGAAGAGGGGAATCATGAACATGAAAAGCTAGTTGGAGGGTTAAGAGATTATATTATCAATATTATTCAAGTCCAAGACTAGAAAATGAAGGATGAACAAAAAACGAGTACATGCATGCGCTGCATGCATAGGACATTTGGTTTCACATGCATAGGACATTTGGTTTGTTTTGGCTTTTAAATTACTTTCCTTAAGATAAGATTTTCAAATAGTATTAGATAAGGTAAGAGATTGAGTCCTTCCATGACTAGGAGATTTGTTTCCTAATAAAAAGGGATTCTAGGTTGGAAAGAATCATTAGGACTCTTGGAAACAAGTCTATATATATATTAGGAGGAGAATTTCGAAATTATTAAAGTTTTATGAATAAAAACCTTTTGTTTTCTTGCAAAGTTGGTGTTTACCTCAAAAAAATCAAACTTATCAAAGTCTATAACTTTGTGGCGTTTGTCGGTTGATCTTTGCAAGGATTGTCAAAGACGAGTTCCTTTGAAGGTTCGTTTGAGAAAAAATCAAACTTATCAAAGTCTATAACTTTGTGGCGTTTGTCGGTTGATCTTTGCACGGATTGTCAAAGACGAGTTCCTTTGAAGGTTCGTTTGAGATTAATCGTTTTATTTTCGTTGTGATTTTTGTTTTCTTTGAGAATTCATACGGAAAAGGATTTCACACATCCTAAACATCTTGTTCTAACGATTGGGCCTAATTCGATTCTCTTGTCCATTGAATTGAGGGCGCGTGGGAATCAATAGCACGTGTTTGCCTTTCTTAACCAACGAGAATCATATCATTTGGTATCATAGCCTAGGTTCTGTTGAACAAGACATTTTCTTATTCAAAATTCCTTGAGTTTCCTCTCGAACCTCAAGATCTATCTTTACTTTTGTCACGCAAGTTTCTGCGTTGAGTCTTGAAAAAAAAAGAAGAGAAAAAAAAAAGAAAAAAAAAACGTGCTCATCGTAATTCTTTCTCGAGTTTGAGTATTCCTTCTTCCACTATTTGTCTTTTTCAGTCCACGTGAATCAATCTTCAAATACCTTGAGGTTTGGACTCATAAGTTTGGTTGCGCCTAATTTGCAAGGATCGACTTTCGTCTCTAAGAAAATCTTACCCATCTGAGTGAAACACACCTGAGTGCGAGTGATTTCCTTGGAGTGAATAGTGAGGCTTTGGGTGAGGCACAAAAAAAGTTTTTTTTTCAAACCTTTTCTTGCAGGTAAAAATGTCAGAACGAAGGATCGAGAAGGAGGGGGGCGATGGTTTGAACCCAGGGCTATCCAAGGTTCAAATGGAAGCCTTGTTTGGCGAAGTGACTAGGATGGTAAGGGCTGAATTGGAACTCCTTCATGATAGAATGAATAGGCTGGATGTTAGTGCGAGTGGAGGTAAGCCCAAATAAAAAAAAGCGAGAGTGAATTTGAGTGGGAGGATGAGTTTGAGGAGCGCAGTGAGAATTGGGGCAGGAATAAGCGAGAGCAAGGGTACGGCAGAGGTAGGCATGTGGCAATGCGTGGGCCATACAATGAGGGGGCGAGAGAGGATGGTAATGTGAGTAGCATTAAGATGAAGATTCCTTCTTTTCGAGGAAAATCAGACCCAAAGGCGTATCTCGAGTGGGAAAAGAGGGTAGAGTTTGTGTTTGATTGCCACCATTACTCCGAACTTAAGAAAGTTAGGTTGGCGGTGGTGGAGTTTTCGGATTATGCACTTCTCTGGTGGGATCAACTAGTGGCCAATAAGAAGCGGTACAATGAGAGGCCTATTGAGACATGGGATGAAATGAAGAGGGTTATGAGGAAGAGGTTTGTACCCAACCACTATTATCGAGAGATGTTTAAGAGGTTACAAAGCTTGAGGCAGGGAACAAAGAGTGTGGAGGATTATTACAAGGATATGGAAACCGCCATGATCCGGACTAATCTTGAGGAGGATGATGAGGCTACAATGGCGAGGTTTTTATGTGCCCTGAATCGAGAAATTCAAGATCAAGTGTAGCTTAGGCACTACATTGACTTGGATGAGATGGTGCAAATGGCGATCAAGGTGGAGCAACAAATCAAGAGACGAGGAGTGGGACGCACCACCTATCAAGCCGGAAGCTCAGCCTCTACTTGGCGTCCAAACCCGGTAGAACGAGAGGAGGGCAAGGTAGGGAATAAAACCAAACCCGAAAGTAAACCAGAGGCATCTAGGCAAGGAATACAAGGTAATTCTGCATCCCCTTCTAATCAAACAAGAGACATTAAATGCTTTAGGTGCCAAGGGCTTGGCCATATTGCTAGCCAATGTCCAAAAAAGAGGGTGATGATCGTGGACGTGATGCTTGAATGACTGTGTGGAAGTGAAGGTGACTAAGCAAGTGAGGGTGCCTTTTTCCATTGGAAAATACGAGGATGAGGTGACATATGATGTGGTGCCCATGCAAGCTTGTCATATCCTTTTGGGGCATCCATGACAATTTGATAGGAAGGTGACGCACGATGGCTACACCAACAGGTATTCTTTTATATCAAAAAATAAGAATGTGGTGCTTATCCCGTTATCTCCAAGACAAGTATTGGAGGATCACTTCAAAAAAAAAGGGGAAACAAAGAGTGATGTGGTCGAAAAAAAGAATGAACAAAAAAGTGAGATGACCACAAATAGAAAAGAAAAGAGTGATGTGGTCGAAAAAAAAAGTGAACAAAAAAGTGAGATGACCACAAATAGAAAAGAAAAAAAATAGAGAAGGAGAATGGGGAGGAGGAGAAAAGGCCAAGAAAAAAATGTTTATGGCCCAAAAGAGTGAGTTGAAAGGTGTTTTGCATTCAAAAAGTCCACTTGTGTTACTTATTTACAAGGAGATCCTCCTAAACACAAGTGACATAGCCGGATCACTGCCGAGCACCGTTATTACTCTTTTGTAGGACTTTGAAGATGTGTTTCCCGAAGAGCTGCCGGAGGGATTACCACCCCTGAGAGGGATTGTGCATCAAATTGACTTGGTGTCGGGGAGTGCTTTGCCACACCGTCCAGCATATAGGTACAATCCAGAAGAGGCTAAAGAGCTTCAACGACAGGTGAGTGAGCTTTTACTAAAGGGCTATGTGCGTGAGTCAATGTCACCTTGTGCTGTGCCTGTTTTATTGGTGCCAAAGAAAGATGGATCTTGGCGGATGTGTGTAGATTGCAGGGCTATCAATAACATTACTATCAAGTATAGACATCCCATACCTAGACTAGATGATATGTTGGATGAGTTGCACAGGTCTACCATCTTTAGCAAAATCAATCTTAAAAGTGTTTACCATCAGATTATAAAGAGGGAAGGTGATGAGTGGAAAACTGCGTTTAAGACCAAGTATGGCTTGTGTGAATGGTTTAGTGATGCCATTTGGCTTAACGAATGCACCGAGCACTTTTATGCGACTAATGAATCATGTTCTACGTACATACATTGGTAAGTTTGTAGTGGTTTACTTTGACGATATCCTGATATATAGTAAACATTTGGATGAGCATGTTAAGCACTTGAGGCTCGTACTAACAACACTTAGGGCGGAACATCTGTATGCTAATTTCAAGAAGTGTGTGTTTTGTACAGAATAACTTGTTTTCCTTGGATATGTTGTGAGCTCGCAAGGTATACAAGTGGATGAAGAAAAGGTGAGTGCTATTCGGGATTGGCCAACGCCTACTACTGTCGGTCAAGTTCGGAGTTTCCATGGCCTTGCCAGCTTCTACAGGAGGTTTGTAAGAGATTTTAACACACTAGCGGCGCCTATGACAACGGTGATCAAGAAGAACGCTCCTTTCCATTGGGGCGCAGAGCAAGAGAAGTCCTTTCAAATCATTAAGCAAAAACTGATTAAAGCTCCTGTACTTGTATTGCTTGATTTTATAACACTTTTGAAATTGAATGTGATGCTTCAGGATTAGGTATTGGGGGAGTGTTAATGCAATGAGGAAGGACTGTTGCTTACTTTAGCGAGAAACTTACTGGTGGCGCTTTGAACTACCCAACTTATGAAAAGGAGTTGTACGCCTTGGTGAGGTCTCTTGAGGCATGGCAGCACTACCTTAGGCCGAAGGAGTTTGTGATTCACACGGATCATGAGTCCCTCAAGCACCTTAGAGGGCAGCAAAAGCTTAACCAGAGGCATGCCAAGTGGGTGGCATTCATCGAGACATTTCCCTATGTGGTCAAGTACAAACAAGGTAAGGAAAACATAGTGGCCGATGCACTCTCATGAAGGTACGTTTTATTCTCCACCCTAGGTTCAAAGTTCTTGGGATTTGAACATGTAAAAGACTTATATGCACTAGATGATGATTTTAAGGAAGTGTTTGAGTGTTGCATGCATGGAACACATGAAAAATTTTATTTGCATGAGGGGTTCTTATTTAGGGAACATAGATTGTGCATCCCTAAGTCTTCCATTAGAGAATTGCTTGTTAAAGAAGCGCATGGGGGTGGCCTAATGGGACATTTTGGTGTGGCTAAGACCTTGAACGCATTGCATGAACATTTTTTTTTGGCCTCATATGAAACGTGATGTCCAGCGTCATTGTGAAAGGTGTATAACATGTAGACAAGCAAATTCTAGGGTACAACCGCATGGGCTGTATACGCCACTTCCTATTCCTATTGAACCTTGGGTTGACTTGTCTATGGATTTTTTTATGGGGCTACCTAGGTCTAAGAAGGGAAGGGACGCTATTTTTGTGGTGGTTGACCGTTTCTCCAAAATGGCTCATTTTATTGCCTGTCATAAAGCGGATGATGCTTCTAATGTGGCTGACTTGTTCTTTAGGGAGGTTGTTAGACTGCATGGAATGCCTAGGAGCATTGTGTCTGATAGGGATACACGATTTTTGAGTTACTTTTGGAAGACGCTATGGTGCAAGCTTGGTACTAAGTTACTCTTTTCTACTACTTGTCACCCTCAGACGGATGGACAAACTGAAGTTGTTAATAGGACTTTAGGGACACTATTGCGCGCCATAATAATCAAGAATTTAAAGAGTGGGGAAGAGTGTTTACCTTTTGTCGAGTTTGCATATAATAAGAGTGTTCACTCTACTACAGGGTTTTCTCCATTTGAGATTGTATATGGTTTTAACCCACTAACTCCTATGGATTTGTTGTCTCTCCCTATGAGTGAAAGGTTGAACTTGGATGGCAAGAAAAAGGCTGAGTATGTGAGAACTCTACATGAGAAGGTCAGAGCCAACATCGAGAAGAAGATTCAGCAATACACCAGGCAAGCCAACAAAGGAAAGAAGGTTACTTTTGAGCTTAGAGACTGGGTGTGGCTGCATTTAAGGAATGAACGGTTCCCAGATAAGAGACGTTCCAAACTCTTACCACGGGGCGATGGACCATTCCAAGTGCTAGAGAGGATCAATGACAATTCCTACAAGTTGGATCTACCCGGTGAGTATAATGTGAGTTCTAGTTTTAATGTTAGTGCCCTCTCTTTATCGATGTAGGTCACGATCAAGATTTGAGGACAAATCCTTCTCAAGAGGGGGAGGATGATGCAATCAAAACTATACGATGGGATCCATTAGCATTGCCCTTGGGACCAATCACAAGAGGACGCAGCAAGAAGTTTGAAGAGGGCCATCACGGACTCGTTTTGAGCACCCAAGAAATGTTTAAAGAAGAGGGGAATCATGGACATGAAAAGCTAGTTGGAGGGTTAAGAGATTATATTATCAATATTATTCAAGTCCAAGACTAGCAAATGAAGGATGAACAAAAAACGAGTACATGCATGCGCTGCATGCATAGGACATTTGGTTTCACATGCATAGGACATTTGGTTTGTTTTGGCTTTTAAATTACTTTCCTTAAGATAAGATTTTCAAATAGTATTAGATAAGGTAAGAGATTGAGTCCTTCCATGACTAGGAGATTTGTTTCCTAATAAAAAGGGATTCTAGGTTGGAAAGAATCATTAGGACTCTTGGAAACAAGTCTATATATATATTAGAAGATGAATTTCGAAATTATTAAAGTTTTATGAATAAAAACCTTTTGTTTTCTTGCAAAGTTGGTGTTTACCTCAAAAAAATCAAACTTATCAAAGTCTATAACTTTGTGGCGTTTGTCGGTTGATCTTCGCACGGATTGTCAAAGACGAGTTCCTTTTGAAGGTTCGTTTGAGATTAATCGTTTTCTTTTCGTTATGATTTTTGTTTCCTTTGGGAATTCATACGGAAAATGATTTCACACATCCTAAACATCTTGTTCTAACGATTGGGCCTAATTCGATTCTCTTGGCCATTGAATTGAGGGCGCGTGGGAATCAATATCACGTGTTTTCCTTTCTTAACCAACGAGAATCATATCAGATCGAATACGAACATCCGGTCTTCTTGCTGGATTCGAACCATGACCTTAGTTAATGGGTCTTGGGTCATTCAAGAAGGCGGAGATTTTTGGAAATGCCTGCCCAAGCCGGTTGTTTCTCTCGAATGGAAAATACCAGCTCAATGACAATTAGATGATACTCTAGCCCCTGTCAGTGAATTTTTCAACCTGATTCACAAATGATGGGCTGACGTATGTATAGAAGTTGTACAGTTTTCTACTTTTGGTCATTTGCAGCCAGTTGGTTCGCATAACTTTTGCAGAGATATCGTTGCAGTTGGTTCAGTGGTATATTTAGCAGTAGATCCGGCAGAATTTGTTGGAGTTTTTCGCCGAGGTCCAGATGTACAGGTGATTACCTCAGATTCAAGTTGTTCTTCTAGTTCTAGCCAACCAGATTCGATCTCTTCGAATGATAGTTTTTCTCAGTGCAATCTGGATACAGCTTTGACCTCTCCAAATCCGGGTATTTCCACTGATTCTCGTATATTCTTCACTACTGATGACATTCCTTTGGTTGACGCGACAACCGATGACCAGATCTTTATGCCTTCTGTTGCTCTTCCTGCGCCAGATTTCACCGAATCATTTTCACAGCTCAGGGCCTCTGTTACTCAGCTTTTGATTAAGCAGTTGCGTACTAACAACAGCATTGGTGATCTCAAGAACCACATCTTATCAAAGATCGATCATATTGCAAAAGCTTTTGCAGATGCTCATACTCAGCAAGACCAAGTCCTTCGAGGTCTTTTTAAAAATGTTCGACAGGAAGTACAGATTCAGAAGACTGCCTTATCGCTTGAATTTCTTGAGTCTAAGAGAGAGGTTCGGGCTCAATATGCCATCTTAACGACAGATTTTGCTGACATTCGAAAATAAGTGCAAGAACAGAAAGCCACATCGCCTCAGGACTTGGATGATAAATTGAAGGGGGTCCAAGACCAGCAAGCTGCCCTTTCCCACGATTTAATGGAATTCCGTGCGCAAGCAGAAGAAAACTTCAATACCCTCACCTCTCAGTTGTCAGAGCTTGTTGATTATATCAATAGAGGTGGTGATGTCAAAAAAGGGTAAAGAGGTAGCAGCCGAGGTCCGCAGCCTCCTCCGGATGATCGTGGCAGACCTGGTTCTGGTAATGAAGGTAGCAGACCTGGCGGAGGTAGTAGGAGCGACTCTTCGAGTAAAAGATATTACAGAGGTGGTGGATCTCACAAAGGATCTGGAAGAGGCTTTGGATACTGGATAGGAGATACATAAACAGTTTTTCAGTTCTTTGTACAAATATTTGGTACCTTGCTTCGTATTGAATATATAGCAGACTTGGAGTAATATATTTTGTTGCCTCTATTAAGTCAAAGGCTGCTAAGTTTTGTCATCACCAAAAAGGGGGAAATTATTAAGATAAAATTTATAAGTTTTGGTGATAACAAAAACAAGACTAAGAACTGAACATATGACTCAGATCTGGACCCTGAGTATTCGCACTGAAGAGAAGGAAACATTTCAGATCTGGACGTCATGTTATTAAGACGAGCATTTCAGATCAGATCAGATTTGGATATCAGATCTAAATTTTCAGGTTGCATATCTTGAATCAGAGTATCAGATTTGAGCATTCAGAGATATAGAGAAATTCAGATTTCAGTTATCGAGTTAAGTTTTCAAGGAGCCTATCGGATTTGAGTATTCGGGTCATTTCAGATATCGGGTTCAGAATATATTTGAAGATACCAGATTTGAATCAGTAGATATAGTAACAGATTTGGTTGTGTCTAATTCAGATTTGACAAGCATTTCAGTATTACGAGAAGAGCAGTACAGTTTTCAGATGTGATGGCGATACGCGAACATAGATATATCTTGTAGCTATTCACTAAGGGAACAATTTTCAGACTTCAGTGCGTCAACAGATGTGAGATTCAGATGTCTTCAGAAATTATCAATTGACCAATCGATAGACATCAACGGTCACAATTTAATTAAGGAAACAAAATCAGAGCTAATCTGGGTAAAGTCGCACAATACGCAGAATGATTGATACGTTGGTTACCCGCTTTGGCATATAAGTAAATCAAGCCATGACAAGCGCCAATTACCTTATGCATAGCACTAATGGAGATACGATGAAGATATGCAAAGCGATTTATCCACTGACCTTTGAAGCTGAAGAGTATAAATAGTTGAATATTTCAAATGAAGATGTTGCTGATCGATTTATCTCGCATACCCTCATGCTCACAAATTTCTGGGATTATTCAAGCGTTCAAATATTCAAAGTCCCAGTTGTCAAAATCTCGAATAACATTCCTTTGTTCTTAATTGATTTATCTTCGAGATACTACAGCACTCAAAATATCATATTCATTGTATTATTTATATTGAGTCTGTAACAAACGTGCTACGTGAAGCCGTTTGAAGAAAATTACATTTGATTGTATTCCGCAGTATTATCTGCGTGTAGTTGGAGTTGCTAGGAGTTCACTTGGAGCAAGGCTTGGTGATCGGGTGCATTCAGAGGCTGTGTACATCAAAGTCTTCTAGTGGAACCTTCCTGCAAAGGAAGAAGGGGAGACGTAGGATTTGATATCCGAACTTCCAGAAACAAATTTCTGACCCTTGCAATTTTACTTATTGCATCACATTTATTTAGATTCATATTGTTCGCTGTATAATTGACTTCTTTCCGCAGTATATTTGTTAGTCAAGAAGACATATTTGAACTGGGATCCTCAGATCTGGTAACTCGGATCTGAGTTAAGCGAGGCGCTCGTAAAATTGTTTTAAAAATGTTTCGAAAAATTAAAATCCAAGGAGTTCTTTCAACCCCTCCCCCCCCCCACTCGTCTCAACACACGATACCAGATGCAGAATACATCGCTCAACCTGCTGTTGCCCAACCCATGAGATGTGGGAGCTACCCACTCCGTTCATACGAGGGACACGGGAGTTACCCGCTCGGCCTCCAGAACAAGCATCCTGGTACGCACATATCAAGACAACAAGGCACGACTAAAAAGATCTGAGCTCAACATGAATAATGCGTGTATGCAATGTAACAGCTTGCAACAACAACACAACAGAGGCAAGCAATAACAGCACAGAGGCATACACAGCATCACACATAATATCCATGAAAATCCAACTCTGTAAAACAAGCTCACATCCGTACCTAAGTTCTGAGCTACAATTACCACAAAGCAGTCCCGAGCAACCAGATCTGAAACCTGCTAAGCCAAACAACAACGCTAACTCAGGGACGCAAAGCTCAGAGCTACGAACTGGGAGCTACGAACTCAACCAGCTCAGTCCTACCCTTCTAGCTCAACAAACTGCTCTAAACAAAGCGCAAGGGAAGAACTAACACTTACCCAACAAGCTACCTGAACGGCAGAAGCAAATCTGCTCAAATGCTAACAGACTACACAAGGGAAGCTTCTCCTGTGATCCTCTTCCAGCTCTTCAAAGTCTTGGAAAGAGGTATAGAACGAAGCGCCTTAACAAGAGGAGTCCAGCGCTACAACTCTTGTGTCCGTCGGAGCTGTCTACCACCGGCAATCAAAGGAAATAAGCTTTGGTGAACAGTAGCTAGGGTATCGCGACAGAGTTTGGTTACGGGAAATATTTCTAAGTGTCGGGAAACAATAGCAAGACTACGGTCAAAGTCTTCTATTTATACCACTTAAGTTCCCCAAATCTGATGAACAGTAACCACCGACATTCCTAGCTCAAAGCTGTTACCCACTCAGATTTGAGTAACACTCCAGATCTGGAACTTACGCTAACACAGCCCGCTATTACCAAACGACGTCGCAACACAAGTCAACTAACTAATACACGCATCTCTCAAAACAGCGTCGTACTGAAGTCCACTGTTCCTACTTGACACGTCATCCCGCTAAAAACAAATCTTCTATCGCTAACGACGTCACATCGCCACTCACATCTGAAAGACCAGATCTCACACAAGCGTTGACCAGTCAAAGCTGAAATCCCTGGACCACTCCGGTCTACCCCAAACCACGAACCAAGGCTACGAACCGGACCTGTCCACGTATCACTACAACACGCTAATCCACATCTGGTTTCTTGACAAACGATGTCGCTTCGCTACCCGCTAAAAAAATTCACTAGCAAGCCCAGAATAACGCGCGATTACCAGATTTCACCATCAAATCTGATTACAATCACCCAGCGCTCACCAACACTCAAATCTGATCATTTTCCCGTAGAAGTTCTCTAACAATCTAGAGCTGTTCGAAGGCTCATACTGACCCGATTACATCACCAAGCATACCAGCTCAAAGCTGGCTCATCTCAGATCTATTCACGCCAAATCTGGTCTCAATTAACTCAATTAATCCAATAATATTTTGGGTCTCCCCACTGAAAATAAGATTTCGTCCTCGAAATCAAATAACAACTCCAGATCTGGATCAGATCGGACCGATCGACTCAGTTTCCAAAACTGAATGTTATGATATGAAAAACAATTTTTCAGATCATCTAACCCCAAATCGCAAAAAGACCGTTTTGCCCCTCAACAGCGGGAAACCCCGGTTTGACCCCTGTTGACTTTTAGGAAGTCGCACTTCCCGAAATCCTCTTCTCGTGCTCAACACATTGAGCTGAGTATCCGTGCGGGAATCTCGAATCTAGTACTTGTGTGACCCTCAATGGTTCAGGGATACACCTAGCCGTGGGCCCACAACCATTGTGGCTCCGGAATCACAATTCCGGAC
>KV010147.1:85749-98622 GCA_001598015.1 Dorcoceras hygrometricum | reverse complement strand
GACTATTAGATGTGTTTCATGATAGCCGTCATACCCACTATCACATCTAACATACGCTTAAGTGCATTCTAGGTCTTTACTCAAAGCAATTGTAAATCATTACACACATAATGAAAGTAAAGAATGCCATATAAGAAAATGCGAATATCATATATAAAGATCGTTTGTACAAGAGTCTATAAAACCCACACGCCACAAGTTGGCTAGTTGGGCATCTACTCTAACAGCTTCTCCTTTCTGTCCAAGATCTACAAGGGATAATCCACATAACTCAAAATCCGATCCAGCTCCACCTCGTCAGTTCGCAATACATGAGAAGGATCTGGCTCATACTTCCTCAACATAGACACGTGAAACACATCATGCAATGAGGACAGATCTGGCGGCAATAACAAGTGATAAGCCAAAGGGACAATCCTTTCAACAATCTCATAAGGTCCAACATAACGAGGAGCCAATTTTCCCTTGAGATCAAATCTCATAACACTTCAAAAAGGAGAAACTTTCAGGAAAACCAGATCTCCAGCCTGAAATTATAGAGGCCTATGCCTTCTGTGCGCATAGCTTGCTTTGCGATCTTGTGCAGCTTTCATACGTTGCCTAATCTGATCCACGTGATCTCTCATCTGCTGCACAAATTCTGGAGAAGACAGCTGCTTCTCCCCCACTTGTTCCCAACAAATTGGAGATCTGCACTTCCTACCATACAAAGATTCAAATGGTGTCATACCAATCGTGACCTGATAGCTGTTATTGTAAGAAAATTCAACCAAAGATAACGAATCTTGCCAACTACCACTAAAATCCATCACAACAGCTCTCAACATATCCTTTAAGATCTGGATAGTCCTCTCAGATTGGCCATATGTTTGGGGATGATACGCTGTACTCATAGCCAATCTGGCACCCAAAGCTGTTTGCTAACTCTTCTAAAACCTAGAAGTAAACCTCGAATCACGATTTGAAATAATAGTCACAGGCACACCATGCAATCGCACCACGAAATCTATATACAGCTTTGCCATTTTCTTCAAAGAATACATCATATTGTAGGGAATGAAGTGAGCAAACTTCGACAATCTGTCAATAACAACCCATGCCGCATCACAACCTCTACTGGAACGAGGCAAATGCGTTACAAAATCAATAGCTATGTGCTCCCAATTCGACTGGGACACTTCTAAGCTCTGCAATAGACCACCAGGTCTCATCCTCTCTGACTTAACTTGCTGACAATTCAGACAACATCAGAAACATCACTCTTCAAACCTTCCCACCGGAAGTGCGGCTTCAAGGCATGGTACATCTTCCTTGCACCAGGATGGACACTATGTCTACTACAGTGTGCTTCTCTCAAGATCTCCTCCTTCAAATCAACCAGATTTGGCACTACCAACCTGCCACGGAACCTCAAAAAAACATCAGATCAGACAGTGTAATCCTCCAACTGTCCAGCTCTAACCTTCAGTTTCAACTCATGGATAGATGGATCTGTTCTCTGAGATGCTCTAATATTCGCAACAATCTGTGCTCAACATGAAAAGAAGACACCACCACATAATCCTCACCTGGGTAAAACCGCCAACCAGTAGTGCTTAGATGCTTATGGTCCTTCGAAATCTGCTACGAAGCCAACATCGCCACGTAAGCCTTCCTGCTCAATGCATCAGCAACTACATTCACTTTCTCAGGCTGATATTGGATCTCACAATCAAAATCCTTAAGCAGCTCCATCCATCTACGCTGTATCATGTTCAAATCTGACTGAGAAAAAAGATACTGAAGGCTCTTGTGGTCTGTGTACACCACAAACTGCTCGCCATACAGGTAGTGGTGCCAAATCTTCAAAGAAAAGACCACCGCTACCAACTCCAAATCATGAACTGGGTATTGAGTCTCCTGCGGTTTCAATTGACGAGAAGCATATGCAATGACTCGACCATTCTGCATCAACACACAATACAATCCATTCAACGAAGCATCTGAACAAACTACAAAACCACCTGAACCAGTCAGCAAATCTAACACAGGCGCAAAATTTAGCTTCTCTTTGAGCAACAGAAAGCTGTTCTCACACTTCTCAGTCCAAACAAATCTCTTGTCTTTCTGGGTCAACTGCATCATAGGTTTAGCTATACTAGAAAATCCCTCGATAAACCGTCGATAATAGCTAGCCAAATCCAAGAAACTACGAATCTCTGGAACATTCTTGGGACGCTCCCAATTCACAACAGCCTCTACTTTACTGGGATCAACAGATATACCTTCAGCTGAAACGACATGACCCAGAAATACTATCCTGTCCAACCAGAACTCACACTTGGAAAGCTTAGAATACAGTCACGAATCTCGTAGAGTTTGGAGAACCAACCTCAAATGCTTTTTATGCTACATCGCAGTCTTAGAGTACACCAAAATGTCATCGATAAAAACTACACAAACTGATCGATGAACTCTCGAAAGACTCGATTCATCAAATCCATGAAAATGCAGGGGCATTCGTCAAACCAAAAGGCATATCCATAAACTCATAATGCCCGTACCTCGCAATATCTTGCTCCCGAATACGCAACTGATGGTACCCCGAATGCAGATCGATCTTAGAGTACACCGCTGAACCCTGAAGCTGATCAAACAAGTCATAGATTCTTGGCAAAGGGTACTTATTCTTCACTGTTGCCTTATTCAGCTGCCGGAAGTCTACACACATCCTCATCGATCCATCCTTCTTCTTCACAAACAAGGTAGGCGCTCCCCACGGTGACATACTCGGCCTAACGAAGCCCTTCTCCAACAAGTCGCTAAGCTGTACCTTCAACTCCCTCAACTCGGCGGGCGCTAAACGATACGGGGCTCGTGAGATCGGAGCTGTACCAGGTACCAACTCAATGCTGAAGTTGATCTCCCTTCTCGGGGGAAAACAGGAATCCCCTCAAACACATCGGGAAAATCACGAGCGACCGGGATATCACTAAGCTCCACACACGAAGAAAAAGATGCATCCAAATCATAGATCATAAATCCTATGCTCTCCAATGATAACAGGCTAAACATCTCCATCACAGAGACCAAAGGAATCTTCGATCGGGAATCGTGGCCATAAAAGTCCCACTTCTCGCTAGACTGGGGCCTAAAACGCACAACGCCATGGAAACAATCCACGGTGGCCCTATAGCTAGACAACACGTCCATTCCCACAATGAAATCTAAATCCCACATAACTAGCCTGATCATATTCGTTATCAAAAAGTTTTCTCCAAATCTAAGAATGCCATTCAACACAATCTCTTGGGAGTATAGGCTCGCGCCGGCAGGAGTCACAACAGACACAGCATCACACAAAGAAGTGGTATGCAAACCATGCTCAACCACAAATGCATCATCAATAAACGAATGTTATGCTCCTGTATCAACAATACACGCGCAGGAAAATAAAAAAAATAGCAAGTACCTACGATCACTCCTCCTGGCGTGCCCTCCGCTTGCTCCATCGTCATGGCATTCACATGGGCATGCTAGGGTCCTGAGAAATGAGGCCGGGAAGACTATCCGAAACGCGAAGGATCAGGTTGCTGAAACTGCCTAAACTGCCTCTCCCTTATCCTCTGCTGCGGAGCAAGAAAAGAACGACCTCGAGACAACCCACCAGCGAAGAAACCATGATAACCTGAAAACACATACACAGGAAAACAAGACAACCAGCCCCAGAGGACATCGGGGTCAAACCCCAGTACGGAAAGCAACTGAAAAACAGCAGTTAAATAGAAATAGATAAAATGCGAATGATATGCATGAGAACGAGGCTACAACCGAAGGCAGGGAGCCAAAGGATCTCAAGAACTTCTCAACAACAGATATCCAATCAATCTGGAAGATAGTGGCCACAGGGTGTGTGAGCATATGGGAGCTATCCACTCGTCTCAACACACGGTACCAGATGCAGAATACATCGCTCACCTTTTGTTGCCCAACTCATGAGATGTGGGAGCTGCCCACTCCGCTCATAGTGGCTAACAGATCTCAGCAGGGAGATGAGGGACACGGGAGTTACCCGCTAGGCCTCCAGAACAAGCATCCTGTTACGCACAGATCAAGACAACAAGGCACGGCTAACAAGATCTGAGCTCAACATGAATAATGCATGTATGCAATGTAACAGCTTGCAACAAACAACACAACAGAGGCAAGCAATAACATCACAGAGTCATACACAACAACACACATAATATCCATGCCAATCCAACGCTGTAAAACAAGCTCACATCCGTACCTTAGTTCTGAGCTACAATTACCACAAAGCAGTCCCGAGCAACCAGATCTGAAACCTGCTAAGCCAAACAACATCGCTAACTCAGGGACGCAAAGCTCAGAGCTACGAACTGGGAGCTACGAACTCAACTAGCTCAGTCCTACCCTTCTAGCTCAACAAACTGCTCTAAACAAAGCGCAAGGGAAGAACTAACACTTACCCAACAGGCTACCTGAACGGCAGAAGCAAATATGCTCAAATGCTAACAGACTACACAAGGGAAGCTTCTCCTGCGATCCTCTTCCAGCTCTTCAAAGTCTTGGAAAGAGGTATAGAACGAAGCGCCTTAACAAGAGGAGTCCATCGCTACCACTCTTGTGTCCGTTGGAGCTGTATACCACCGGCAATCGAAGGAAATAAGCTTCGGTGAACAGTAGCTAAATATCACGACAGAGTTTGGTTACGGGAAATATTTCTAAGTGTCTGGAAACAATAGCAAGACTACGGTCAAAGTCTTCTATTTATACCACTTAAGTTCCCCAAATCTGATGAACAGTAACCACCGACATTTCTAACACAAAGCTGTTACCCACTCAGATCTGAGTAACACTCCAGATCTGGAACTTATGCTAACACAGCGCATTATTACCAAAAGACGTCGCAACACAAGTCAATTAACTAATACACGTGTATCTCAAAGCGACGTCGTACTGAAGTCCACTGTTCCTACTGGACACATCATCCCGCTAACAACAAATCTGCTATCGCTAAACGACGTCATATCGCCACTCAATTCTGAAAGACCAGATCTCACACAAGCATTGACCAGTCAAAGATGAAATCCTTGGACCACTTCGGTCTACCCCAAACCACGAACCGGGGCTACGAACCGGACCTGTCCACTTATCGCTATGACACGCTAATCCACATCTGGTTTCTTCCAAAACGATGTCGCTTTGCTACCCGCTAACAAAATTCACTAGCGAGCCCATAATAACGCGCGACTACCAGATTTCACCACCAAATCTGATTACGATCACCCAGCGCTCACCAACACTCAAATCTGATAATTTTCCCGCAGAAGTTCTTTAACGATCCAGAGCTGTTCGAAGGCTCATACTGACCCGATTACTTCACCAAGCATACCAGCTCAAAGCTGGCTCATCCGAGATTTGTTCATGCCAAATCAGGTCTATACTAAACCCGATTAATTAACTCAATAAATTTAATAATATTTTGGGTCTCACAACAACTATCACCCAGACTGTCAGCGGTGCCTAACGTATTTCACATTTCGATGCTGGGGAAGTACGTCCCGAATCCATCGAATGTGTTGGATTTTGAGCCACTCCAGTTTGCACCAGATTTATCTTTTGAGGAGCGACCAGTTCAGATTTTGGCTCGAGAGGAGCGTAGACTTAGAGCGCGGTCCCATGGCAGAATCGCTCAGAGGATGAGGCTACCTAGGAGACTGAGGTCGATATGTGGACGTGCTATCGAGAGTTTTTTTGTACGTAACCTAATTTTGAGGAAAAAATTTCTATAAGGGGGAGAGTTGTAATGCCCAGAAATTCTAATTACGTGAAAATGAGTGCATGACTAGGGGAAAAATTGTCTTTCTAGAAAATTATGTGATTCAGTGTTAAATTTCATGCTTTCTGATGTTCATGTCATGTTCCTATCCTGTTTCAGTTCACGACGCGTAGATGAGACTAAGGACGACCGAGATGAAAATTTAATTAAAATTTTTGAAGCTCTCAGATTTTTAAGAGCAAAATTTTATTATTTTAAGCAGCAATTTCCGAAAAATGAGATTTTTATGTATATTGGTCGAGGGGAACCCGTTTTCGACCTATACGGGCTGGTTTAATGAACTTTATTAGATTTAAAAATCAGGAGGAATTATATTACAAAAATTGAAGGTTTAAAGGTTGAATTTAGAGGTTTATTCAACATTTTAAATTAGTGAAGGGTTAGTATAAGAAAACTCTATCATTTTCCTAATTAAAAACATTGGATGGGTCATTTTGGACATCATTCATTTCTCCTGACCCTAATCTCTTGAAACCCTAGCCTCCTCCTCCCTCCCCCTCATTCATGTTACACCCTGCCCCATTGGTGCTCGAGTTCATCAAAATCTTGATGAAGATTCATGGCTTGATCGTCCCAACTCTAGTCCCCCGTCCCGATATCGCGCAGAACTCGTAAATTATTCAAAAAAGCATGCTCTAATCTCTATTTTCTCACCATTTACGCCATATTATACTGTTTCTAATGAATTATTGTATGAGTTGTATGTGATTTGAATTGATCTATGCATAATGTTTGAGATCCATGCACGCACCATAATTTTTAACGCTTGTTTGATTCGTTTCTTGTGATTCTTTGGTCTTGAGAGGTTCAAGGGGCTAAGGTTTGAGTCTAGGTGGCCTAATGGTGGTCCATATAGGATTAGAGGATGGCTAGATCATGGATGAACCATGTCTAGAAGTGCGGCCACATGGTGTCGAGCGCCGTGTGCGAGATGCCTCCTTCATGCGCTTCGGTCGTGCATTGTGGCTCACGGATTGGGTCGTGGCTATGTCCCGGGGAACCAGCTGGACCTGGGGGTGGTCCAACCGGCGGGGCTCCGGAGCAGGGTGGCCAAAGTGAATAAGGTGGCGTGGTCGCGTGTGTTGGCGTGCGGCTAGGGTTGAGTATTTTATAAATTCTTAAAGTTTAATGGGTGAAGTCATGTTTAGAACTAAGTTTCATTTTAGGTTAAGTCTAGGATTTTGGGCTTAGAATTAGTGGGTCGGGCACCTGAACCAGTCCTTGACCGGATGAGAAAATGTAGAAGTCCATGAATATGCATTTAATTATATATGTTGTATTTTACGTATATGATTATGCAATGTTTAAAGAATATTAGATATATATTGATGGGCTTAACCTTTTAAATTACATGTTTTAGGAAATGCATGTATTATGAAAGAATTATGAAATGTTAAGTCATGAAAGAAAAGAAAAATATTTTTGAGGGATTGAAGTGATGTGTGGCAAGTTTACGATGGGCGGAATCGGGATACCAGGCCCGATGAACCCCTGTTCATGTTATACGAGCTTATGGATCCATGTGTTCATGACATTGTGAAGTGTCAGCATAGAGGTGTGAGGGATCCGGAGGTAAGGTCGGATGAACCGCATCCCCACGTACGTTGGTTTTTATAATTGATCAATTGCTTATGTTATGGCTCACACTTCATGGACACGACTTACACGCCCTTTTACGTTACGTTATGTTATGTTCATGCCTCAGTATGTTAAGATATATGATCATGTACTATTATGAGGAGTTTCAACGCATGTTTTACGATCATTCACTCATGCATGTTTTTAAGGTTATTCTACGATATGCTATGTGCTTGCATGAGCTTTTATTATATGTACCTTGTATATTATTCAGATAGAGCATGCTGGACCTTTAGGCTCACTAGGTTTAAATGATTCAGGTGTTGATCATGTTGATTTCATTCCGACCGATGGTGAGGACCTCTGAGCGTCCGTCGCAGCTATTACCTCGTGACCACTCCGATGTCTTTATTTATGCTATGAAATATTTACAGATATTTTATCAGTCACGTTCAGTTTCCGCAACTTTACACTGATATTAAGCCGTGTGAACGACTTTATGTTTTGAGCTACTTATTTATTTATGTTTTAAAGTAACGTAGAGAAAATGTTTTGAAGGGACGAGCCATACTTTTTAGAATGCTTATTCCACACATTATATTTATTTTAAAAAAAATTTTCTAGAGTACGGTTCATTACATAACCTATGCTGTTAGTGTTGTTTTCAAACCTTAGTTGTTCTTACGTTGAGCAAGGTTGAACTGTGAGGTTGTGTAGAATTTGGCCATGTTTTAGAGCTTCGACCGTGAGTCGTGTTTTCTCCACCCTGAGCTGTTGGCCGTGAGCTGTGCCTCAACTGTATGTGAACTACTCTGACCATGAGCTTGGTTGATGTTTAGACAATATCTGCGTAAGGGTACAAATCCGAGCTTATTTTTACAGCTTTGATATAAGGATGTGAACGTATTGTGGCTGTGTTCTTTTCATGTGTATTCTATGCTTCTGTAACCTTTTGTGCGAGTGCTGAACCGTGTTATGCATGTAGTTATCTGAGCTGTATAAATGTTGAGCTACAGTATATGTGTTATGCGTGTGTTGAGTAGCCGCACTGTTTATTTTGAGTATGATGTCGTTCCTATGGCTGTGATCTGAGTTTCTAAGCCTAGTATCGCATGGTAGAGTCTGAGTTGTTCTTTTTTATGCATGCGTGTGATTCTGAAGATGTTTTGCTTATGCTATATGGCTGTATGTTGCAAACCGTTGGCTTTGCATACATGCATTTCATATTGAGCTTCTCCCTTGCTTTTGTTGATATGCGAGTACCAGGAAGCGTTCTGTTTAGAAGGCCTGAGATGGAGTGGGTAACTCCCACATTCACAGTTGTACCGCTATCAGATGAAGTGGGTAGCTCTCATGGTTGTGCTGCCATGGGACGGAGTTGGCAGCTCCCACACTCTCATGAGCTAGTGCACTAGCCGGTTGAGTTGGTTGTTGTGCCTTTTGTACTACGTGTGGCCACTGAGATTCTTATTCTACCAGCAGTGTTTTCGTGCTTGAGCTCCAATGATTTCTTGGTATCCTTCATGCATTGCACGACATTATATGTTACATTTATTATCTGGTACATGTTGTATTATTGCTCTTCGTACTGAGGTTTGACCTCGTTTGTTTTTCCCTTGGGGTTTCCTTGGCCGTGTGTTTGGCCATTGCAGGTTTTTCATGTAAATCAGAGGGTCCATGAGATGCATCAGCTAGTGGAGCCCCCGGTGGTTGAGTTCCCAGTTATGAATATGTGGATCGTTTCGAGTCATTTCCAGGGGATGTAATATGTAGTTGTTCTATTTCTGATTCAATTGTTTGTATCTGTATATATTTCTTTCGTGGATGCTGAGTTTTATTTGTGGGCTTTGGAATTAGAGTCGATATTTTTAGTATGCGCGTATTTTGAAGATATATATTTTCTGTTATGGCAAATAAAGATCTTAACCACTTTTTAAGCTTCCGAATTTTGTGTTATTTATGTGCTTAATCTCTGATTTATCGGTCCTGACATTTTGGTATCAGAGCTTAAACTTGGATAAGCTCGACTCTTTTTCTATCACACTCGAGTCTAGGCACATTGATTTTCCTCTTGCATGTGCTTGACTATCTGATTTACCTGCTTTTGTGCTTAACTTTGAGTGCCTCTTAGATGCCGCCTAGGAGAGGTAGAGGTAGAGCTGGTAGGCAGGTTGTAGATGAGCCAAGACTTTTAGATAGTGAGGAGGATGTTGCTTAGCCGAGTGTTCCATTGTACCATCGTGCGAGGCAGGCAGAGGTTGATGTGGAGCATTTGACTCGACGAGTAGATGATATGGAGTTGGTTCTGTCTAGGTTCCAGCGGATGAATCCTCCTACCTTCAATGGTGCTGAACGCGGTCTTGCAGCCAAGGTATGGCTTGAGCACATCGTGGGTTTGTTTGACCGCGTGCAGTATGAGCATGAGAGGAGATTGAGTTTGGCGACTTTTTAGCTGAGAGAAATTGCACAGAGCTGGTGGAGGGGTGCTTCCCTAGCGATGACAGAGATGGGTACGGTGATCTCATGGGAGAGTTTCTGTGCCGCTTTTAGTCAAGAGTACCTTCCAGAATCGTACTACAACACCAAGGAGCGAGAGTTCGATAACTTGGTGCTAGGGAATCTGATGGTGGCCGAGCACTCTAGACAGTTTTCTTCCCTTCTCACCTATGTTCCCAACGTTGCTAGCTGAGAGAGGGCGAAGCGGAAAAAGTTCTTGCAATTTGAGGTCAGATCTGTTTCCACTGGTGTTAGCAGGTTCCCCTTCTACCTATGCCAATGTTGTGAACTGAGCGATAGACACCGAGGAAGGACTTTCGAATAGGAAATCTCAGGTTCAGCCGATCTAGACAGAGTGTTACTCCTGTGCCATCTGAGATGCCTTTTTCCCAACCCTCTCAGGCACCGCAGCCTTCGAACCGTCAGAAGTTTAGGCTGAGAGGAAAGCAGTTCAAGAGGACCGGATCGAGTTCTTATGGTTCAGAGAGTTCTGGTGGAGCGAGTTTGATGTCAGGGTTCTGTGGCCAGTGCAGAGGTAGGCATAAGGCTTCCAGTGTCTTGGAGTATGAGGTGCGTGCAATACTTGTGGGCAGATTGAACATTTTACGAGGGTGTGTCCTTCTGCTAGTGGATAGTGTTCTAACCTGTCATAGCAGTGTCCTTCTAGAGGTTCTTCGCGGATACCACATCCCCTTTCTCAACCTCAGCAATTAGGTTATCATCCGCCGGAATTGTCTAGGTTAAGAGGGCCTTCTCGATCTCAGCACTCGGGACCTCAGCAGGCTCATGTGATGAGATGTCGAGGGAGCAAGCTGATGATTTTTCGGAGGAATGATAGTAGGTATTTGCTTCATTTTTGGATTATCCTGAGTGAGTTTTGTGTTGACACGAAACATCACACACGTGTGTTTCTATCCTGTTGTGTTTGAGTGTGGGTTGATACTACCCTAACTTGTTTGTCTGATGTGGTGTTGGTTGTTACTCCTGCTAGTGTGAGTTGGGTGTCCCATGAGATAGTGTTGATTCGGTTGTTAAGTTTTAGGAGTATATGTTAGTGACATCCCCGTTGTTCGATATCCCTTGACGTCTTCCCAGATGAGGTATTTTTCCTTCGGAACAAGATATTGATTCAGCATTGAGTTGGTGCCAGGATCTTCCCCGACTACTAGAGTTCCCTTGCCGTTGTGCACCTGCTGAATTGAAGGATTTTCGACGATATCTAGGTAGATGTTGCTGCTGACCCAGTGAGATAGGAGTTTCTTTGTAGAAGTGGATTGGAGTCTATCCATCAGGCACTGGTGTTGATCTGATTTGTGCAGCATGTGAGGCCCTGGAGTTTAAGTAAATTGGATTAGCTTAGATGGGATCTTCGAACGTGAATCACGAGCTGACCTTAGGCTCTTGTGAGCTGCGTAGCGATATCTGATTAGGTAGCATGTCGTTGTCGTTCTTATTGAGTTGAGTTTTAGCTTTGAGTCGAGCTAGATGTTTTGGAGCTGAGTAGCAGTTAGAATCCTTGTTTATCATTTTCCCGTGTCAGTCCGAGTTGACTGTGTAGTTTGGTAAGCTAAGTTGTGCTAGAGTCAGCTTAGAGCATGCTTGACTACTATCCTGAGTTGATTGTACCCTTAGGATGAGAGGTGTTTCGGTGTGCTCAAATGGATTTGGGAACATATGCCTAAGGAATTGATTACCCATTTACCTCGTTTAGGCCGAGGTTGTGAGATGTTTTGGGTAATACTTGACGGACCGTTTAAGTTAGCCCATGTTATGTCCCTTTGGTGTGATAGGTTCTTTGAAGAAGATGACAACGTGGTACTCAACCATGTAGCGAGATTTCATGGTGTGCCGGTGTCGATAGGGTTCGACAAGGATTCTTGGTGTACTTCCCGATGTTGGAAGAGCTTGCAGGCAGCATTGGAGTCTCGATTGGCTATGAGAGCAGCTAACCACCCAACCAGATGGCCAATCTGAGTGGGCCATGCAGATTCTGGAAGGCATGCTGCGAGCAGTAGCGATGGATTTTGATGGTTGTTGACAGGAATTGTCTTGGTAGAGTTTTCGTGCTGTGTCAGTTACCAAGTGATGTTCGGGATGACATCCTTTGAGGTTTTGCACGGTAAGAAGTGCAGATCGCTTTATTGACTAGAAGAATTTGAGGAGATTAGTGGTCTTTCACAAGAATTTGTGAAGCATGTATAGGACCAAGAGGATCTGATTCGATCAAGAGCGAAGGCTGCGAAGATCGCCAAGCCATATTGTGCTTATAAGGTGTGGATATTTGGAGTTTCAGGTTTTTGATTGTGTGCTTCTTGCGAGTTTATCCTTCTAGATTGTGATGGGATTGAGAATGATAGGTAGGTTAGATCCTAGATTCATCAGTCTGTATGAGAGTATTTGATATGATTCTCGTTGGTTAAGAAAGGCAAACACGTGATATTGATTTCCACGCGCCCTCAATTCAATGGCCAAGAGAACCAAATTATGCTCGATCGTTAGAACAAGATGTTAGGATGTGTGAAATCCTTTTCCGGATGAATTCTCAAAGGAAACAAAAATCACAACGAAAAGAAAACGATCAATCTCAAACGAACCTTCAAAGGAACTCGTCTTTGACAATCCGTGCGAAGATCAATCGACAAACGCCACAAAGTTATAGACTTTGATAAGTTTGATTTTTTTGAGGTAAACACCAAGTTTGCAAGAAAACAAAAGGTTTTTAATCATAAAACTTCAATAAATTTCGAAATACATCTCCTAATATATATATAGACTTGTTTCCAAGAGTTCTAATGATTCTTTCCAACCTAGAATCCATTTTTATTAGGAAACAAATCTCCTAGTCATGGAAAACTCAATCTCTTAGAATCCCTCTTTATAAGGAAACAAATCTCCTAGTCATGGAAGGACTCAATCTCCTACCTTATCTAATAATATTTGAAAATCTTATCTTAAGG
>KV010147.1:61884-79244 GCA_001598015.1 Dorcoceras hygrometricum | reverse complement strand
AAGTTTACAGAAAATGGTTTTGATGATGTTCTCTTAGTTAGTTCTTGAGTTTTCTTCAGAAATTCCATCGAAGTAGCTTACAAGTAGCTTATTCGATCATTTCCAGAAATTTCTTCAGATATTTTGAATTCTTCAGACAAAGGAAAACCATCGTCATTCACCTGGTTAAGTCTGAAAGCTGGTTCTTATACCACTGCTGATATTTCTTTGTTGAAAATATTCTAAGTATAGATTTCAACTGTTGTATTGTTTGAGTTCAGTAGTTGCGATCAGCAGTCGCACTATTTCATGTTCAGCTGTTGCATATTTTATTGTTCATCAGCTGACAGTTTATTCATCAGTTGATAGTTGTTTATCAGTTGATAATTTGTTCATCCGCTGGTAATTTGTTCATCAGCTATTGATATTCAGCAGATGCATTGTTTTCAAAAATTCAGCAAATGCATATTCAGCAGATGCATTTCTTTTGCTAAAACCAGCAGGTGTATTTCTTTATTAACACCAGCAGGTGCATTCCTATTGAACTAATTTAGCAGCTGCATTCCTTTGTTAGAATTCAGCAGTTGCGTTGTCTTCGTGACATTCAGCAGATGCGCTGTTCACCAGCAGATGCATTCATTTTGATATTTCAGCAGTTGCTTTATTGTTTTAAGTACAGTTCATTGCGACTGGTTGTAGAGACTGGTTGTAACGACTGGTTGTAGAGACTGGTTGTAGCGACTGGTTGTAGCGACTGGTTGTAGCGACTGGTTGTGGCGACTGGTTTATGCGACTAACGACGTCGTTTCACTTTACATTTGTTTAAAAGACCTTGTGACTGGATTCTTGTCTTGCGACTGGTTTCCTATTCGTTGCGACTGGTACTGTTCATTCAGCTGGTATTAGTCTTGCGACTGGTACTGTTCATTCTTCGTTTTCTTCAACAGATAACGATATTTCAGAATTTGATTTCTTACTCATTTACACTTCAATTCAAACGAATCTTTCGACTTATCTGACAGATTCAACTAGCTAATTTATTCAGTTTTCATCTTCGCAAGCTTTACAGAGAAATCCTTTACAGTTCCAGAACATCATTAGACAAAAGAAAAACCAGTAATTCGTGCAAGAGAGAGAAAGAAAACAGATTTTAGAAAGAAAAGAAAGAGCAGAACGATGTTTTAGAAAATATTTTAAGTTATGACAACAAAGAGGGTCCCCAGAAGAAGGGTGAGTGCGAGGGACTGGTACTGTTCATTCAGCTGGTATTAGTCTTGCGACTGGTACTGTTCATTCTTCGTTTTCTTCAACAGATAACGATATTTCAGAATTTGATTTCTTACTCATTTACACTTCAATTCAAACGAATCTTTTGACTTATCTGACAGATTCAACTAGCTAATTTATTCAGTTTTCATCTTCGCAAGCTTTACAGAGAAATCCTTTACAGTTCCAGAACATCATTAGACAAAAGAAAAAAACCAGTAATTCGTGCAAGAGAGAGAAAGAAAACAGATTTTAGAAAGAAAAGAAAGAGCAGAACGATGTTTTAGAAAATATTTTAAGTTATGACAACAAAGAGGGTCCCTAGAAGAAGGGTGAGTGCGCGGCTGACGAACCGTGTGCCCTTTCAACAGAGGAAGGATCAGGTGTATAGGTCGATGGATCTGTATATCCCTTCACCATGAGCCATAGTGCTAGAAACTGATATCAGGAGTTTGATCAAACGAATTGGACAAAAATTTTTAAAGTGTTGTCATACTTTCAGAAGAGCGCAAATGTGATTTTAATCACAGCTCCAGAGAATGTTTAAAGAAAATGTTTTCAGAATTTGATTATGTTTTATGCTTTCAGTTTCTATTAGAATTCTCAGCTATATATATTATTGCTCTTGTTTATTCCAAAGCGTATTCAGATTTCAGTATGTATTCAGTTTCCAGTTTCAGTATCAGTTCTATTGCATGATTTTGCTATTCCAGATTTACCTGCTGAGCCTTCGGCTCACTAGTTTTCATTGAGTGCAGGTAATGAGCAGTAGGGAGCTGGATGGAGAGTGGCTGGTTGGACAGTGGTGTTTATCGTGGACATCTTCCGTTGTTCTTTTCAGATTTTGATGTACAGAACTTTAGTTATGGTTTTGTATGTTAACAGATTTCTAGCTCCTCATTTTTTTGTAGAAATCTGTATGAATTTTTGGTGTAAAGATATATGCTAGTTCACTCGAATTTTTATCAGCTGGTATATCAGTTCCGCGTGTGTTTTAAGATCAGCAGAGGATTTAGTTCAGCGTTTTGTATACCCTTGCAGCTGATTTTACTTCCGCTTATGTCATTGTTTCAATTGTTCCGCATTTCAGCATTAATGAATTGTGTTTATTCGCAATTTAGTCCAGAATTTTAGTAACGACTTTTATGTTTATGAAGATTGAAATTTTTGGGTCTTTCAATTCGAACCCCAAATTTCTAAATTTCTTTTGAGAAAAGTCCGGTCGTTACAAAACTGCTCAGGTTACAGTTTAGATCAGCACTGGTGTGAGATGCTGGAGTTCTTTGCTGATCTTAGAGGTGTAAGTTGATTGGTGTTTTCTACGGCATTGTGCCAGTTCGAAGTGCGCTGGTGCAAGCTGACAAATAAGCATGTGATGTGTTTAGCCATGCTGGGCATGTGAGCTGAGCTAATACTGATATAGCATGAACCAGTGCAGTGCAATGCTCTGAGTTGATAGCATTTTAGGAAGCAGACGTATGTTCGATGCAGCTATGGGAGTTAAGCAGGGTCGCAAGCTGAGTTGACCCTTTAGCGCTGGGTTTACTATCGCGAGCTGGTATGAGTACGTACCTTGAGATCTGGGTGCGTGGAAAGCTTCATGGTCTGGTTGAGACAGCGAAAGCTGAATAGAGCATCACAAGCTGACCTGAGTGATGCGTACTGAGTGATGAGTACTGAGTGAGTATTCTAAGCTGATCTACGTACTGTTAGCTGAGAGAGTATGTGTTGGATTTGTTTTTACAGATCAGAATTTGAATTTTGATTAACACAAAATTTGCTATTATTCTACTAACGATTTATGTGTGATGTGCAGTGCACTTGATTGACAAGACAGGGAGATATCCAAAATCGAACAGTAAGGGGACGCCCAAGCTGGAACAGTTGAAGCATCTATGCTGGAACAGTGAGGGGAAGCCCGAGCTGGTACAACAAAAGACTTCCAAAATGCAGGGATCACCAAGCTGGTTCACCAGTTTGGTACAAGATCAGTTCAGTGATCAAGTTCAGTAAGATTCAGTGAAGAGCAGAACTGTTCAAGCACAGATCAAGTGCAGTGTTCAAGTGCCGATGAATATACAAGTGCACTGATCAAGTACAGGTCAGATAAGTAAGCTCAACTTTAATCAGTTCATCATAGGGATCTCAGTCTGGAGATGGATTGAATCAGTACTGATTATTATATCCCAAATAAGAAGGGATATAATCACTGATGCTGGATTGCAATTCTACGAGGATAAGGTTTAAAGTATCCTCGGAGAACTGGCTCAATCAACCAGTGACAGAAAGGTGTGCTTGCTGATGGTTTGGATGAGGTTTCTGAATGGACCAAGAGAACAAACAAGTAACACAGTGGCTCTTGACAAGAAGAATAGAGCCAAGCTGGTTAAGGACAAGCCAACTCAAACTAAAGAAGACCAACTCGGAGAAGAGAAAACCGGATGGGGAGATCTGGTCAAGCTGGATGCTTATGAGAGTGATGGACGCAAGAGTCTGTGATCGTGAACAATGTCGACGCCTATCATGACCTGAAGATCACATGTCGTCCAAAGGAATCGTGGAGGAAGATTCCTGTGGTGAAAGAAGTAACCAGCTGGGAAGGAAACCAGCTGGGAAACAAGCTCAGAGCCCAGCAATATCTTAGTGTAATGAATCCAGCTCGATGCGAAGAAACCAGCTGGTTAAGATCAAATGGGACTGGCAAGAATAGCAGTGGTCAAGAGCAGGGAAGAACAGAACAAGAGCAGTTGTGTACAAGAGAAGATGACAAGAACAAATTAGAAATCAGCTCAAGTGCAGTTTCAAACAAGGGCAGTAGAGTTGAAGAAGCAACCAGCTCGTAGAAAACAGCTCAATGCAAACCAGAACGGAGATAAGCTGGCAAGCTGTTTAAGGTCAAACCCGCCCAGATAGCATGACAGATGCTATCAAATCTACGAGCAAAGCCATTTGAATACAAGACTATACGACGATCGCTTTTCAATATTCAAATTGATTTGCTTGTATTGTCTTTTGAAGTACAGTGCTTACGTGCTTAAAGTGAAGAAAAGCCTGCGGTGCATTAAAATACAAAGGACTCAAAGTACAACAGTGTCAGAAGACTTTCAACGGTTACAACTTTGTGTCCAACGGACAAATCTGCAAAGCGGCTATATATAACAAGCGCATAGCACAAGCAGATAGAGAGACAAGGAAAGAAGAGCGAAGTTAAAAGAGTATTGTGCGAATGCTTCAGAAAGATATCAAGTCGATAGCGACACGTGCACTTCCCAGTGTGTGAGATTTCATATTCGAGAGATTGAGCGTAACTGTAAATCTCACACACGATTCACTCATATATTCGAAGTTGAGCGAAACAGATATTGACTGAATCAAAAACAAAAACGACTTCCTTGTAGTCTGTGGACAGAACGTAAAAAAAGTCTATTTAGTCTTTCGCACTAAGACGTTAAAGAAGTGTGTGTAGCCTTTCTCACTTAGACGTAAAAGAAGTGAAGTTAGACACACAACTTGCGGGCTTGTGTGCATAGGTAATAAGAGTTCTTGCAGGACTGAATCAAAAACAAAAACGACTTCCTTGTAGTCTGTGGACAGAACGTAAAAAAAGTCTATTTAGTCTTTCGCACTAAGACGTTAAAGAAGTGTGTGTAGCCTTTCTCACTTAGACGTAAAAGAAGTGAAGTTAGACACACAACTTGCGGGCATGTGTGCATAGGTAATAAGAGTTCTTGCAGCCGAGGGCTGTTGGATCGGGTTGCAGTGGGGGCCGCTGTAATCAAAGTCTTCTAGTGGATCCTTCCCATTGCGGAAGAAGGGGAGACGTAGGAGATTCAGCTCCGAAAATCCATAAACAAATTGCAGCATATTCTTTCTTTACAACGTACTGCATTCATATGCATTGTGTATTTTACAACTGCGATTAAAACAGTTAATAAGCTTTTGATTATAAGAGTTCAGCTTGAGTTGTTTCCGTATGATTTTTTTCATTACTCAATATGTTCCCGGTGCACTTAAAATTCAGGAACACTTAGCTGTTGCAGCTCAAGTTTCAAACAAACGAGATCATGAACCAGCTCGTAGACTCGTTGGTGCGTTTCATGTGCTATCCGGTTTCCTTGTTGTGTGCTGCTTATCTTTCAAAACCTTAAAAATGTACGCAACTTGAGGGTTAGGTTTCTTAGGCTGTGTGAGAGCATACGTGAGTTGTGTGAAAGGTTGCGAACCCCCTTATTTTTCAATCCTAACAGTACGTGATCAGAGCTAAAAGGTGTTCGTTGATCTGAGAGCTGTGAACTGTTGTTGGTGAGTGCAACCTGAGCTGGTAGGCGTGTGCTAATCTGAGCGGTGTAAGCTGAGATTTTGTAGCGCTTATTGTTCTGGAGAGCGTAAGATGAGCTGAATGCTCTGTGCTTATCTAAGATCGTGGGCTGTTTGGTTGTCGTAAGCTGGATAGAGCATCCTGGGCTGATTGATAGGGAAATATTTGACCTACGGTTTTGCAAGTTGTTTGGTGGTACTGTGCATTTTAACCCGAACTGAGCTCGTGTGATATGATCGACTGGTGTGATCTGTACTACTATGCATGGCCCAAGCTATTTGTGCGGTCAGATATGGGCGTAAGCTGATGGAGAAGAACAGTTCTTGTGTAAGCTATTAACCTTCATATCGAGTTTGGCATGGATCAGATCAGGCGCGAGCTTATATGAGTGAACAGTTCTGAGCTAAACTGCTAAGTTGCGTTTGATCGAGTTTTCTGTCGTGAGCTGTTTTGGACAACAGCATAGAGGCGAACAGCTCTGGGATTTTCTATATCAGCGTAAGCTGGATTCAGCTTAGGTTTGTTCTGGGTGCCATGAGCTGAGGGATCAGATTACAGGTGTTGTGCTGTGCTGGTTGGTAAAATAAGCCTAGGCGTAAGCTGATGGTGGCTTCCATCATAGGCAAAAACTGTTTGTGGTTTCAGCTTTGGACGAGAGCTGTTGGTGGTGGTCAGCTTTAGTGAGAGCTGATCGTTTCTCCTAGGCTGGAGGGCTCGTGATCTGTTGCACGAAATCTAAGCGTTGAGTGAGGGCTGAACCGCATGCAAGAGCTGTATCGTTAGCAAGGGCGTTACATGTTCGGAGATCGCAAGATGTCTTGTGAACGAGATCTGTTGAGAGCGTAGTCTGTAGAGAGCACGAGATGTTGGATGCGAGAGCTGGATTGTATGTGCGTGCTGAGCTGTACGCCGGGCAGAATACAGTGATGAGGTTTGAGCTGATCTGGGATCACTGTAGTCGTGATCCATTGAGTGTGAGTATATATAGTCTCTCGTTGACCAACACTTAGTCATTTTAGACCACACATCTCCTTATCTTCTTCTGGAAGCTCTCGACAGATATTTTCCAAACCCTTGTCGTCACTGTTCATCCAACCTAGTATTTTCACGATCCTCAGAGATTGGCCGATCAGTTTTGAGCGAGGGTACTATGGTTGGAAACCACTCTTCATTCTCGACGTTTCTGTACTAGTTTGGAGTCGAGAGGAGGCCGGATGAGGAAATAAAAGAGAAGCTCTGTGAGCTGTCTTTTGCAATTTTCTGGCCGCATGAGCTTCATTTCAGGTAAGCGAGGCTGTTAGTGTTGTTTTTGAACCTTAGGTATTCTTACCTTGAGCTAGGTTGAACTATGAGGTTGTGTAGAAGCTGGCCTTGTTTTGGAGATTCGGCCGTGAGCCGTTGAGCTTGGACCAAAACTGATTGTTTGGTCTCTTAGCAGATTAGAGCCTCTATTGTGGCTTCTGGCATGTTTTCTCCACCCTAAGTTGTTGTCCATGAATAGTGCATTCATTGTGGTGTGAACTGCTCTGATCATGAGCTTGATTGATGTATTTTGACAAGATCTACGTAAGGTACGAATATGAGCATATATTTACAGCTTTGAGATAAGCATGTGAACGCATTGTGGTTGTGTGATGAGCTGCCATATCCTTGTCGTGTGTATGTTGTGCTGCTGTAACCTTCTGTGTGTGTGCTGAACCGTGTTATGCATGTAGTTGTCTGAGCTGTATACATGTTGAGCTGCATTAGCTATTTTATGCGTGTGTTGAGTAGCCGCACTGTTTCTTTTGTACGTTGTCTTGCCTGTGGCTGTGAACTGAGTTGCTATGCCTAGTGTCGCATGGTAGAGTCCGAGCTGTTCTGTTTTATACATGCATGTGATTCTGAAGCTGTTTTGATTATGCTATATAGCTGCATGTTGCAAATTGTTGGCTTGCATACATGCATTTCATATTGAGCTCCTTCCTTGCTTTTGTTGATCTGCGAGTACCTGGAAGCGTTCTATTGAGAAGGCCTGAGACAGAGTGGGTAACTCCCAAACTCTCGGTTGTACCGCTATGAGATGGAGTGGGTAGTACCCAAACTCTCGGTTGTGCTGCCATGGGACGGAGTGGGTAGCTCCCACACTCTCAATAGATAGTGCACCAGCGGGTTGAGTTGGTTGTTGTGTCTTTGGTACTGCACGTGGCCACTGAGATTCTTATTCTACCAGCAAATTTTCCGTGCCTTGAGCTCCGATGATTTCTTGGTATCCTTCATGCATTGCACTACATTATATGTTACATGTGTTATTTGATATCTGTTGTATTATTGCTTTTCGTACTGAGGTTTGACCTTGTTTGTTTTTCCTTGGACTGCTTTGGCCGTGTGTTTGGTTGTTGCAGGTTTTTCAGGTAGATCAGCTGGTTCGAGAGTTGAGACAGCTGGTGGAGCCCCGTGGGTTTTGAGTGTCCCAGTTATATATATATATATGTTGTATCGAGTCATTGCCAGGGGATGCCCTGTGTAATTGTGTATTATTGATTCGATTTGGGATTGTATCCATATTATATACTTTGTGGTTGATGTTTACTACTGTTGACTTTTGAATCAAAGTCGATATTTTGAGTATGCGTGTATTTTGAAGGATATATGTCTGTTTAGGCCAAATAAAAATTTTTAACACTTTTTAAATCTTTCGTGCTTTTGCGTTAATTGTGTACTTATTTCGATATTATGAGCACCAGACCTGACAGTTGGAATACATTGTTTGTATCGGATTTTTTTTGTGTGATGTGCTATGTATGGTTTGCTTTATAAAACCTTTATTTGGAATGTCGGTATTTTTTAAAGTTGAGATTTTCGTTCAGGCCAAAAAGAAAAAATTGAACCACTTTTAATCTTTCGTGTTTTACTGTTAATTGTGTGCTTATTCCTTGATTAAGTTCACCGGACCTGGCATTTTGATATCAGAGCTTAAACTGGGATAATCTCAATTTCTTTGCTAGTTCACTCGAGTCTAGGCACATTTATTGCTTTGTTGATTGTGCTTGACTACGTGCTTTGCATGCTACTTTTATCTTACCACCTTAGTGTCTCGTAGATGCCACCAAGGAGGAGAGTTAGAGCAGGGAGACTGATATGATTATCGTTGGTTAAGAAAGGCAAACACGTGATATTGATTGCCACGTGCCCTCAATTCAATAGCCAATAGAACTGAATTATGCCCGATCGTTAGAACAAGATGTTTAGGATGTGTGAAATCTTTTTTCGTATGAATTCTCAAAGGAAACAAAAATCACAACGAAAGGAAAACGATTAATCTCAAACGAACCTTCAAAGGAACTCGTCTTTGACAATCCGTGCGAAGATCAACCGACAAACGCCACAAAGTTATAGACTTTTATAAGTTTGATTTTTTTGAGGTAAACACCAACTTTGCAAGAAAACAAAAGGGCTATGTGCGTGAGTCAATGTCACCTTGTGTTGTGCCAGTTTTATTGGTGCCAAAGAAAGATGGATCTTGGAGGATGTGTGTAGATTGCAGGGCTATCAATAACATTACTATCAAGTATAGACATCCCATACCTAGACTAGATGATATGTTGGATGAGTTGCACGGGTCTACCATCTTTAGTAAATCGATCTTAAAAGTGGCTACCATCAGATTACGGATGTGTGTAGATTGCAGGGCTATCAATAACATTACTATCAAGTATAGACATCCCATACCTAGACTAGATGATATGTTGGATGAGTTGCACGGGTCTACCATCTTTAGTAAATCGATCTTAAAAGTGGCTACCATCAGATTAGGATGAGGGAAGGTGATGAGTGGAAAACTGCGTTTAAGACCAAGTATGGCTTGTATGAATGGTTAGTGATGCCATTTGGCTTAACGAACGCACCGAGCACTTTTATGCGACTAATGAATCATGTCCTACGTACATACATTGGTAAGTTTGTAGTGGTTTACTTTGACGATATCCTGATATATAGGAAACATTTGGATGAGCATGTTGAGCACTTGAGTCTCGTACTAACAACAGTTAGGGCGGAACATCTATATGCTAATTTCAAGAAGTGTGTGTTTTGTACGGAAAAATTTGTTTTCCTTGGATATGTTGTGAGTTCTCAAGGTATACAAGTGGATGAAGAAAAGGTGAGTGCTATTCGTGATTGGCCAACGCCTACTACTGTCGGTCAAGTTCGGAGCTTACATGGCCTTGCCAGCTTCTACAGGAGGTTTGTAAGAGATTTTAACACACTATCAACACCTATGACAGCGGTGATCAAGAAGAACGATCCTTTCCATTGGGGCGCAGAGCAAGAGAAGTCCTTTCAAATCATTAAGCAAAGACTGATTAATGCTCCTGTACTTGTATTGCCTGATTTTATAACACTTTTGAAATTGAATGTGATGCTTCAGGATTAGGTATTGGGGGAGTGTTAATGCAAGGAGGAAGGCCCGTTGCTTACTTTAGCAAGAAACTTACTGGTGGCGCGTTGAACTACCCAACTTATGACAAGGAGTTGTACGCCTTGGTGAGGTCTCTTGAGACATGGCAGCACTACCTTAGGCCGAAGGAGTTTGTGATTCACACGGATCATGAGTCTCTCAAGCACCTTAGAGGGCAGCAAAAGCTTAACCAGAGGCATGCCAAGTGGGTGGCATTCATCGAGACATTTCCCTATGTGATCAAGTACAAACAAGGTAAGGAAAAATGTAAAAGAGTTATATGCACTAGATGATGATTTTAAGGATGTGTTTGAGTGTTGCATGCATGGAACACATGAAAAATTTTATTTGCATGAGGGGTTCTTATTTAGGGAACATAGATTGTGCATCCCTAAGTCTTCCATTAGAGAATTGCTTGTTAAAGAAGAGCATGGGGGTGGCCTAATGGGACATTTTGGTGTGGCTAAGACCTTGAACACATTGCATGAACATTTTTTTTGGCCTCATATGAAACGTGATGTCCAGCGTCATTGTGAAAGGTGTATAACATGTAAACAAGCAAAGTCTAGGGTACAACCCCATGGGCTGTATATGCCACTTCCTATTCCTACTGAACCTTGGGTTGACCTATCTATGGATTTTGTTCTGGGGCTACCTAGGTCTAAGAAAGGAAGGGACTCTATTTTTGTGGTGGTTGACCGTTTCTCCAAAATGCCTAATTTTATTGCATGTCATAAAGCGGATGATGCTTCTAATGTGGGTGAATTGTTCTTTAGGGAGGTTGTTAGACTGCATGGGATGCCTAGGAGCATTGTGTCTGATAGGGATACACGATTTTTGAGTTACTTTTGGAAGACGCTATGGTGCAAGCTTGGTACTAAGTTACTCTTTTCTACTACTTGTCACCCTCAGACGGATGGACAAACTGAAGTTGTTAATAGGACTTTAGGGACACTATTGCGTGCCATAATAAGCAAGAATTTAAAGAGTTGGGAAGAGTGTTTACCTTTTGTCGAATTTGCATATAATAGGAGTGTTCACTCTACTACAGGGTTTTCTCTATTTGAGATTGTAAATGGTTTTAACCCACTAACTCCTATGGATTTGTTGTCTCTACCTATGAGTGAAAGGTTGAACTTGGATGGCAAGAAAAAGGCTGAGTATGTGAGAACTATACATGAGAAGGTCAGAGCCAACATCGAGAAGAAGATTCAGCAATACACCAGGCAAGCAAACAAAGGAAAGAAGAAGGTTACTTTTGAGCCTGGAGACTGGGTGTGGCTGCACTTAAGGAAAGAACGGTTCCCAGAGAAGAGGCGTTCCAAACTCTTACCAAGGGGCGATGGACCATTCCAAGTGCTAGAGAGGATCAATGACAATGCCTACAAGTTGGATCTACCCGGTGAGTATAATGTGAGTGCTACTTTTAATGTTAGTGACCTCTCTTTATTCGATGTAGGTCATGATCAAGATTTGAGGACAAGTCCTTCTCAAGAGGGGGAGGATGATGCAATCACAGCTATACGACGGGATCCATTAGCATTACCCTCGGGACCAATCACAAGAGGACGCAACAAGAACTTCAAAGAAGCCCTTCACGGACTCGTCTTGAGCACCCAAGAAATGTTTAAAGAAGAGGGGAATCCTGCACATGAAAAGCTAGTTGGAGGATTAAGAGATTATATTGTCAATATTATTCAAGTCCAAGACTAACAAATGAAGATGAACAAAAAAGAACGAGTTCATGTATGCGCTGCATGCATAGGACATTTGGTTTCACATGCATAGGACATTTGGTTTGTTTTGGCTTTTAAATTACTTTCCTTAAGATAAGTTTTCAAATATTATTAGATAAGGTAGGAGATTGAGTCTTTCCATGACTAGGAGATTTGTTTCCTAATATAAAGG
Organism: Dorcoceras hygrometricum; assembly: GCA_001598015.1. Lineage (NCBI taxonomy): Eukaryota > Viridiplantae > Streptophyta > Magnoliopsida > Lamiales > Gesneriaceae > Dorcoceras > Dorcoceras hygrometricum. The sequence continues at coordinate 67,335 of KV010147.1, read as the reverse complement.
GATAATTTAGGAGATTGAGTCTTTCCATGACTAGGAGAGTTTTTTTCCTAATATAAAGGGATTCTAGGTTGGAAAGAATCATTAGAACTCTTGGAAACAAGTCTATATATATATTAGGAGATGGATTTCGAAATTATTGAAGTTTTATGATTAAAAACCTTTTGTTCTCTTGCAAACTTGGTGTTTACCTCAAAAAAATCAAACTTATCAAAGTCTATAACTTTGTGGCGTTTGTCGGTTGATCTTCGCACGGATTGTCAAAGACGAGTTCCTTTGAAGGTTCGTTTGAGATTCATCGTTTTCTTTTCGTTGTGATTTTTGTTTCCTTTGAGAATTCATACGGAAAAGGATTTCACACATCCTAAACATCTTGTTCTAACGATCGGGCATAATTCGATTCTCTTGGCCACTTAATTGAGGGCGTGTGGGAATCAATATCACGTGTTTGCCTTTCTTAACCAACGAGAATCATATCAGAGACAAATCCCGGAGGAGTCTGGGACTCAGAACCGAGAGGATGACATAGTTCAGCCAAGTGTTCCCTTGCGTAGGTGAGATAGGCAGGTAGAAGACGAGGTCGATCTGTTGGCATCCCGTATGGATGAGATGGAGCTGGTTCCAGCGAGATTCCAGAGGATGAACCCTCAGACATTCTCGGATGCCGAGGGAGGTGTCGTCGTCGGGACCTGGTTGGAGCACATGGAAGGGCTGTTTGATACAGTCAACAACGACGAGGAGCGTTGTAGCGCCCCAAAAATCCTAAGAACCACAAATTGAATAGCCTTTCTTTTCCAAGGGCTGATTCGAGTTGAGTATTCAGAATTTAGTATAAATCTGTTTCCTTTCTTTTCAGATTTCAGGCAATAGTCAGAAGATTCATGGAAGGATTTCGCCCAAGCACAAATTGATGGAATACAGACTTTGTTTTACTTTGAAAATAAAACAAGGCCTTTCGAGGGAGTCTGTTTTAAAATGTTGTATCAATTTACAAATCAAAACAGTAGTGGGGAGTTTTTATAAATCTTTTGGATGAAGGACAAGAGTTGGCACGACAGCCATGCCTACTCGAGTATTTCCACCTACTACAAATCATTCTCCCTTATAATGTTTTACGTTAGTCTCTGGATTCAAGGGGTTGCAAGAAAAACTTTTAGTTCTTTTAAAGTTAAAGAGATTCTTCCGGTGTGCTTGTGGGGACTTCCAACCGTGGTCATCTGCACATTGCGACCTTCATTTCAGGCAAGTAACTTCGATTCTTGCTGTATTGAGAAAACATATATTTGCTCATTGCTTTCTATTTATGTTTGCCAGTTTAGTTCAGTTTCGCTTTAGAATGATGAGTATAAGATATGGATTCACTGCCTTGATACTTTAGTTTTGAGGAAACTCACAAGAAAGTTAACCAGAAATGGTATACTTTAAAATATACTGAGTTGTATAAATTCTAGGGAATTTCTTGTTTTCCGAGGTGCCATGGAGACTCCGGACATCGAATTGAACGAATAAACAATGCTGGTTCGATCAGGAGCAAGTCCTGGTTTGAGAAGCGAAGTTTGTTTGTTTAGATTCTGTCTAAGTCAAGGAATGGTTAGAGTCTATCAGTTGTTGCAAACGTTGTAATCCAGCAGTTGCACTATTCTCTTCCAGCAGCTGCATTAGCAGTTGCATTCTTTCGGTTAAGATCAGCAGTTAGGTCCTATGGTTGTGTTCAGTTATTTACATCTGTTCATTTTGCAACTGCATCGTTTAGTAATATTTTTCTTGCGACTGGTCACTGTTGCTTGCGACTGGTTACTGTTGCTTGCGACTGGTTTTGCTTGCGACTAGTCACTGTTGCTTGCGACTGGTTTTGCTTGCGACTGGTCACTGTTGCTTGCGACTGGTTTTGCTTGCGACTGGTTACTGTTGCTTGCGGTTGGTTCTTCCTGCGTCTGGCTTTACTTGTAATAGCAAGGTTCCTTGCATCTGAATTTCACCAGCGACTGGTTCCTGTGTCTCTTGCGACTAGTTTATATCAGCGTCTGCTTCTTAGCGTCGCCTGTTTTAACACCTTCGAGTCTTTTTCCGTAAAGCTAGCTCTCAACCTCGAGTAACTGTACACTCAGTAGCAAATTTTAAAATGAGTTCATGGCAGTGATTCCACCAGATTCCAGTGATCGACCTTCGATCAAGAGTTAGCATATAACTATTCCAGAAAGAAGTAAAGTTCAGATTCCAGTCTAATTGAGGACCCGGTCATAGCGAAGGGGGAGAATTACAGTAGAACCATAATCCCTTCATGGAAGGGGGAGAATTATGGGAAATATTGTAATCCCTTCATAGAGAGTTACTGATCAGTAAACATGCTCCATGCACAAGGACCACCAGAGAGCCTCTAGACTATCAGTTATTCATTATAAGAAATTCAGATTTGAGCTTTGAATTGTCTCTGTTTAGCTAGTTTCAGTTCAGTCGCCTGTGTTATGTATTCGTTATTTCCAGTTTTACTTGTTGAGCCTTTAGGCTCACTAGTTTTCTCAATGCAGGTGGGGCATCTCAGGAGCAGGCGGGAGGTGCAAGTTGATTCGGATTGGGGGAAATATGTTTATCAATGGCCGGCGTCTTCCGCAGAGGCATAGCTTTTGTTGTTTTGGATCTTTTGTCACTTGTATTAAGATCTGTTACAACAATTGAGAACTTATGTAAAGTCTGATAGTTGTAACTCCGCATTGTATTAAATGGAAATATGTTCGTCACCTGTTATTCATATACTATCTTTTGGCGCCACCAGTTCCATGTCAGTTTATATTCGAGTTCAGTCCCTCCATTTATTTAATTTTTGCAATTTATCTGTTCCGTTGACTCCCTTGGGTCTGGGCGTCACAACTTGGTATCAGAGCGACGGTTCTGAGATAAACACATCTTTCCAGTCTGAAGCAGCTTTCATCACCCGCATCTCCTGATTTGTGAGTTTTATTTTATGTTAAGAATTCTTTCTCTTTCGATTTCTGATTTTATCTATGGTGGGTCTATAGATTAAGATGTCAGGAAGAGGGAGAAATAGAAGAAGCAACTTAGATGATGAAACCAACCCGGATATCAATGATCGTATTACCCAACTCTTAGAGCTGTTGATAGAACAATCCGTCAGAGGCAACGGCCAATCCTCAAGCAGAAGGGGACCGCATTATGATGATTCGCAGGAGAAGTTTCATAGACAGAAACCGCAGGAGTTTAGTGGTACTACAGAACCACTTGTTGCGGAGAGTTGGATTAAATCCATGGAAGTAATTTTCGAGTACCTTCAGACTCCAGACTTGGATAGGCCAAGATGCGCTATATATATTCTAAGAGGTGACGCAATGATCTGGTGGTAAGGAGCAAAGCTGTCTGTAGACTTGGCGAATCTCTCTTGGGAAGAGTTCAAAAGAGTATTCTATGAGCAGTATTTTACTGCGGATAAGAAGTCCGAGTTGAAGCGAGAATTCTTGACCTTGAAGCAAGGGAGTTTAACTGTGCAAGAATATATCCAGAAGTTTGAGAGAGGCTGTTATTTTGTGCCCCTTATAGGAAGAGACCATGAGGAGAAGTAGAGCCACTTCGTGGAAGGGTTGAGACCTACATTTAAGCTGAATGTTAGGTTAGCAGGACCTAGATCTTATAGGGAAGCAGTAGACAAGGCTCTACGAGTAGAGAAGGACTGGAAAGACGTGGAGCAGGAGAGGCAGCAGAGGAGGCAATCTTTTCAGCAGGCGTTAGGTTAGCAGGACCTAGATCTTATAGGGAAGCAGTAGACAAGGCTCTACGAGTAGAGAAGGACTGGAAAGACGTGGAGCAGGAGAGGCAGCAGAGGAGGCAATCTTTTCAGCAGGCAGATTGAGGCCGTCCAAGAAGCAGAATAGAAACCAGCAGCGACCTCAAGAGCCAAACCTATTCCTGCTCAACCAATCAGTGTTGTACCAGCTGGTAATAACAAGCCAGTTTTTCCCAAATATCACAAGAATCACCCGGGACAGTGCAAGGCTGGTCAAAGTGGATGTTACAAGTGTGGTGCTCAAGGCCACATCTCCAAGTACTGCCCTCAGTCGAAGCAGATGGTGCCCAGTAGAGCTTATGTCATGACTTCTGATCAAGCTAAACCGGATTCCACGGTGATGACGGGTAATATTGTGGTTGCTGGTTTGTCTTCCTTTGCCCTGATAGACTCAGGTGCGACTCATTCCTTTATAGCTGAGGACTTTGCCAAGAAGTTAGTGTGTAAGCCAGAGAGATTGTCCATAGGATACTGTGTAACTATGCGATCAGGGGAGGAGTTGATATCTCGTGACATCTATCGTGACCTAGAGCTGGAACTTCAAGGAAATATAGTTACTGTCGATCTAATTGTTCTACCCATGCCTGAATTTGACTTGATTTTGGGAATAGATTGGTTGACCAAATATGGAGTAGTGATCGACTTCAAGCTTAGGACAGTTGTAATGCCCAGAATCATTAAGAAGAGGATTAGTTGAGTATTTCGACATTTAAGAATTTGATGAAGCTTGATTATGAGTTCGGATTTCTTCTGGAAGTGTTGAGTGACTAAGGAATTTTGTATCATTAGATTTCGCTAAGTATGCCAGACGAAGTAACCAGACGAAGCGATTTGATAAAAATCAGCAGCAGGTTACTGTAGCTCGCGACTGGTTGAATTTTGGAAATCAGTTCAAGTGTTATTTTTTTGGTTACAGCTGGAAACAGACGCGCGAATAGAAGGGTCAATTAGAAAGCGCCACGTGTTAGTTACTGTTATGCACGAGGAATCAGCAGCAAGAGTTTCTTACGCATCTGCTGGTTTATGTACCTGCTGGTTTTAATGTATACCTGCTGGTTGATAGTGTATCGGCTGGTGGATGATGACGTAGGTGCGACGTCGTCGTTTTGGTAATAAAAGAGAAACCAGTCGAGGTGAAAATTGTTCCAGCTAAGACATGAATGCGACATCATTTTGACTTATGACTATGAGACTTGATGCGATGTCGTTTAGCAACCAGGCGAGGAATTGGAAATCAGTCGATAGATTGTTGTATCTGCTGGTATCCAGTCGAGGGATCAATGCGACACCGTTTTGATTATAAACAGGAGATGTTGCTACGATGTCGTTTCGACTATTGTTGCGAAATCAGCTGTTAGAATAGAAGTACGACCAGCTGCTGGTTCTTTTAAGTGAAGTAGCACCGGCTGATAACATGTAACGACGTCGTTGGAATTAGTTATAACGACATCGTTTTGAGCGTATCCAGTCGAGAGAGAAATGCGACACCGTTTTGATTATAAACAGGAGATGGTGCTACGATGTCGTTTCAACTAATGTGCGAAATCAGCCGGTGGAATAAGAGAGCGACCAGCTGCTGGGTTCTTTTAATCAAAGTAATACCAGCTGAGGATATGTTATGACGTCGTTGAGATTAGTTATAACGACATCGTTTTGAG
>KV010147.1:33177-54186 GCA_001598015.1 Dorcoceras hygrometricum | reverse complement strand
GCCCAATCGACTAGGAACATGTTCAGAATACACAGCGACTATTAGATGTGTTTCATGATAGCCGTCATACCCACTATCTCATCTAACATACGCTTTAGTGTAATCTAGGCCTTTACTCAACACAATTGTAAATCATTACACACATAATGAAAGTAAAGAATGCCATATAAAAGAATGCGAATATCATATATAAAGATCGTTTGTACAAGAGTCAATGAAAACCCACACGCCACAAGTTGGCTAGTTGGGCATCTACTCTAACACTAGATTACTCGAGAATGATATTTCTTGAGTATTCCGCTGAAATCACATACATATTTGATTCTTGTTCTTGATTTAGAACTGTTCTTGATTTAAGAACTTGCGTTATGTGTGTGTCGATCCATCACAGGTAGTGGATCTTTTATATTTGCATGAGATTGCATAATTGAATTGATTCTAATGCCCAGGACTGATTTGGCCTGATTTTCGAAGCCGGAGATGGTTTCGATAGATGAATATTCATGTCAAGATCGGATACGAATCTTGATGGCGTCGAACTGATATGGAATCAATTTTGAGATCGAAGAGGAGAACTAGAATCATTTCATGTCATTGCATTTGTTTACAGTTGATAAACTGTTGCGCATTTTATTGTTATTATGCGTACCTGATTCTAATGCCCAGGACTGATTTGGCCTGATTTTCGAAGCCGGAGATGGTTTCGATAGATGAATATTCATGTCAAGATCGGATACGAATCTTGATGGCGTCGAACTGATATGGAATCAATTTTGAGATCGAAGAGGAGAACTAGAATCATTTCATGTCATTGCATTTGTTTACAGTTGATAAACTGTTGTGCATTTTATTGTTATTATGCGTACCTGCCGATTATATTGAGATGATTCTCATCGGAGTTTATCCGGCTGTTGTTTTGTTTTGTATGTGTGCATGACAACAGGAAGAAAGAACTAGTGGGAAGCAACCACGGGTAGCGAGAAATACTACCTAGACGCTGGATCAGCAGCAGGAAGACTAAACATCAGCTGATAGTCTAGATGTTGGGACAATTGGTCTTAGGTTGCTAACGTCTGGTTTTGTAGAGAAGACATAAGCGTGTACTAGTGAACTTAGCTTGTAACCGCTGTAAACTTTGAAGTATTTGTGTAAATGAATCATGTTTACGCTACCAGCTGAACTTATTATGCTTCTGCTGATTTACGCTTCTGCTGGCTGAAACCAGATTAGATTTATTGAACTTGTTTAGTTTAAATTAATAACCCACTGATTAAGATTAGAAAAGTAATTGTGAGCAGAGAGCCTCACAACAGTAGTTGTGAATCTGTCCACAGGATCCCAGATTTCATTCATAAGCGACCACCTTCAGGGAGTTCCTCGCCAGATTTCATCCTTGAAGGCTCAGCCATTTTTAAAGAAAGGTGGAGTAGGATTTCTTGTAAGTTTATCTTCCCTAGCTTTTTCTAGTAAACCTCGGCTTTCAGACGTGGAAGTAGCGCGTGATTTTCCAGAGGTGTTTGTTTTTCCGCCAGATAGGGAGATCGAGTTTGCCATCGACTTACTACCTGGAGCAGCTCCAATTTCCAGACCCCCTTATAGGCTAACTCCTGCTGAGATGAAAGAGCTGAAGGAGCAATTGCAAGACTTATTGGATAAAGGATTTATTCGACCTAGTACATCCCCCTGGGGAGCACCAGTTTTGTTTGTTAAGAAGAAATATGGGAGCTTTTGATTGTGTATAGATTATCGGGAACTGAATAAGCTAACCATTAAGAACAAATAGCCTTTGCCCAGAATTGAAGAGTTGTTCGACCAGCTGAAGGGAGCAGCGGTGTTCTCCAAGATAGACTTAAGATCTGGATATCATCAATTGAAGATTAAAGAGTCCGATGTTTATAAGACGGCTTTTAGGACCCGGTACGGCCATTACGAGTTTTTGGTGATGCCTTTTGGGTTAACAAATGCTCCATCTATTTTTATGGATTTGATGAATAGAGTTTTCCAGCCGTTTTTGGACCAGTTTGTAATAGTGTTTATAGATGATATCCTAGTTTATTCCAAGACCAGATCCGAGCATGCTAGTCAACTTCGTTTAGTGTTGCAAGTTCTGAAGGGTGAGAGATTGTTTGCTAAATTCAGCAAATGTGAGTTCTAGCTGGAGAAAGTTGCGTTTCTAGGACATATAATTTCGAAGGATGGTTTAGAAGTCGACCCAGCTAAGGTAGAAGATGTACGAGAATGGCCTGTGCCAAGATCTGTCGCAGAAGTGAGAAGCTTTTTGGGACTGGCTGGTTATTACAGACGATTTATTCAAGGATTTTCAAGAACAGCAGTTCCATTGATAACGCTGACTAGGAAACAAGTTAAATTCGAATGGACTCCCAGCTGTCAGCAGAGTTTTGAGAAATTGAAGCAAGCGTTGATAGAGGCCCCAGTTTTAACCATGCCTTCTGAACAAGGGAATTTTGTGATCTTCACCGATGCTTCTAAGTTAGGATTAGGAGCTGTGTTGATGCAGAATCAAAAGGTGATAGCTTATGCCTCCAGACAATTGAAGACTCATGAGAGGAATTATCCCACGCACGATTTGGAGTTAGCAGCCGTAGTTTTTGCCCTTAAAATCTGGAGACATTATTTGTATGGGGAGAAGTCTGAAATATTTACAGACCATAAAAGTTTGAAGTACTTCTTTACCCAAAAAGAGTTAAATATGAGACAAAGAAGGTGGCTAGAGCTGGTTAAAGATTACGACTGCACTATCAGCTACCATCCTGGAAAAGCCAACGTGGTGGCAGATGCTCTTAGCAGAAAATCAGTTGGATTAGCCCAGCTTTTGGTTCAGAGACCCTTAGCGCATGAAATAGAAAGTTTCGGGTTAGAACTGGTTCCCAGTTGTAATAGCGTAGTCCTAGCTGGTTTCTCCATTAGATCAAACCTGCTAGATCAGATTCGAGAGGGGCAACAGCTGGATGACCAGCTGCAGCGGTGGGTCAAACAGGATGTAGAGCGCGGCAGCAATCTATATACTTCAGTCGAGGGGATTACCAGATTTCGTGGTAGATTATGGGTTCCTAATGTGAACATTTAAGAACAAAACTGATGATAGAAGCTCACAGCGCCCCCTATTCAGTTCATCCCGGAAGCACTAAGATGTACAAAGATCTCCAGCAGCTGTATTGGTGGCCAGGCATGAAACGCGATGTTGCCAGATTTGTTTCAGAGTGCCTGACTTGTCAGTTGGTGAAGTCTGAGCATCAGAGACCAGCTGGAATGCTCAAACCACTGTCGATACCAGAATGGAAGTGGGAGAGTATTGCAATGGATTTTGTAGTTGGATTACCCCGATCTGTCCAAGGTTTCAATTCAATTTGGGTTATATTAGATCGACTAACCAAATCTGCTCACTTTCTACCAGTCAAAACAACTTATGATGTGAGCAAATATGCTGAGTTGTATGTGAACGAGATAGTCAGACTTCATGGGATTCCAGTTTCCATTGTATCTGATAGAGACCCAAAGTTTACATCAGCCTTCTGGAAGAGTTTACATAGAGCTTTAGGTACTAAGTTAACCTTTAGCACAACATTTCACCCTCAAACCGATGGTCAATCAGAGAGAGTGATTCAGACAACTTATGATGTGAGCAAATATGCTGAGTTGTATGTGAACGAGATAGTCAGACTTCATGGGATTCCAGTTTCCATTGTATCTGATAGAGACCCAAAGTTTACATCAGCCTTCTGGAAGAGTTTACATAGAGCTTTAGGTACTAAGTTAACCTTTAGCACAACATTTCACCCTCAAACCGATGGTCAATCAGAGAGAGTGATTCAGATCCTAGAGGATTTGCTTAGAGCTTGTATCCTCGACTTTCCAGAGAGCTGGGATTCAAAGCTGCCTTTAGTGGAATTCACGTACAACAATAGCTTACAAGCGTCCATCCAGATGGCCCCCTTCGAAGCCCTCTATGGCAGGAAGTGTAGAACACCCCTTCATTGGGATGATATAGGAGAACGAGCTAGTTTGGGACCAGATTTAGTAGAGCAGACTTCTCAAGCTAATCAGAAGGTGAGAGACCGATTGAAGACTGCTCAAAGCAGGCAAAAGAGCTATGCTGATGACAGACGTCGTGAGGTAAGTTTCGAAGCTGGAGATCATGTCTTTTTGAAGATAGCACCGATGAAAGGTGTGATGAGATTTGGGAAAAAGGGTAAGCTAAGCCCAAGATTCGTTGGTCCATTTGAGATACTGGACAAAATAGGAACACTGGCTTATATACTAGCTTTACCCCCACATTTGCCCTCGGTGCACAACATTTTTCACATATCAGCTTTAAGGAGATATGTTTCCAACCCGACGCATATCTTGAGCCATGAGCCAATTCAACTAGCACCAGATTTGAGCTATGAGGAATGACCAGAGAGGATTCTTCATAGGGAAGATAGGAAATTAATAAATCGCAGTATCCCAATGGTGAAGATCCAGTGGTCAAACCAGTCTGAGAGAGAAGCAACTTGGGAAACAGAAGAAGATATGCGTAGCCTCTACCCAGGGTTGTTGGTAAGTAAATATCGAGGATGAAATTTTGTTAAGGATGGTAGAGTTGTAGCGCCCCAAAAATCCTAATAACCACAAGTTGAATAGCCTTTTTTTCCAAGGGCTGATTCGAGTTGAGAATTCAGAATTTAGTATAAATCTGATTCCTTTATTTTCAGATTTCAGGCAATAGTCAGAAGATTCATGGAAGGATTTCGCCCAAGCACAAATTGATGGAATCCAGACTTTGTTTTCCTTTGAAAATAAAACAAGGCCTTTCGAGGGAGTCTGTTTTAAAATGTTGCATCAATTTACAAATCAAAACAGTAGTGGGGAGTTTTTATAAATCTTTTGGATGAAGGACAAGAGTTGGCACGGCAGCCATGCCTACTCGAGTATTTCCACCTACTACAAATCATTCTCCCTTATAATGTTTTACGTTAGTCTCTGGATTCAAGGGGTTGCAAGAAAAACTTTTAGTTCTTTTAAAGTTAAAGAGATTCTTCCGGTGTGCATGTGGGGACTTCCAACCGTGGTCATCTGCACATTGCGACCTTCATTTCAGGCAAGTAACTTTGATTCTTGCTGTATTGAGAAAACATATATTTGCTAGTCAAGGAATGGTTAGTATCTATCAGTTGTTACAAACGTTGTAATCCAGCAGTTGCACTATTCTCTTCCAGCATCTGCATTAAATGTTAGAACCAGCAGTGTCTTGTATTGTTAGTGTTCAGCAGTTGCATTATTTCGGTTAAGATCAGCAGTTAGGTCCTATGGTTGTGTTCAGTTATTTACATCTGTTCATTTTTCAACTGCATCGTTTATTAATAATTTTGCTTGCGACTGGTTACTGTTGCTTGCGACTGGTTTTGCTCACGACTGGTCAATGTTTCTTGCGACTGGTTTTGCTGCGACTGGTCACTGTTGCTTGCGACTGGTCACTGTTGTTTGCGAGATTGTTTTGCTTGCGACTGCGTTTGCTTGCAACTGGTTACTGTTGCTTGCGGCTGGTTCTTCCTGCGTCTGGTTTTACTTGTAATAGCGAGGTTCCTTGCGTCTGAATTTCACCAGCGACTGGTTCCTGTGTCTCTTGCGACTAGTTTATATCAGCGTCTGCTTCTTAGCGTCGCCTATTTTAACACCTTTGAGTCTTTTTCCTTAAAGCTAGCTCTCAACCTCAAGTAACTGTACACTCAGTAGCAAATTTTAAAATGAGTTCATGGCAGTGATTCCACCAGATTCCAGTGATCGACCTTCGATCAAGAGTTAGCATATAACTATTCCAGAAAGAAGTAAAGTTCAGATTCCAGTCTAATTGAGGACCCGGTCATAGCGAAGGGGGAGAACTACAGTAGAACTATAATCCCTTCATGGAAGGGGGAGAATTATGGGAAATATTGTAATCCCTTCACAGAGAGTTACTGATCAGTAAACATGCTCCATGCACAAGGACCACCAGAGAGCCTCTAGACTATCAGTTATTCATTATAAGAAATTCAGATTTGAGCTTTAAATTGTCTCTGTTTAGCTAGTTTCAGTTCAGTCGCCTGTGTTATGTATTCGTTATTTCCAGTTTTACTTGTTGAGCCTTTAGGCTCACTAGTTTTCTCAATGCAGGTGAGGCATCTCAGGAGCATGCGGGAGGTGCAAGTTGATTCGGATTGGGGGAAATGTGTTTATCAATGGTCGGCTCGGCGTCTTCCGCAGAGGCATAGCTCTTGTTGTTTTGGATCTTTTGTCACTTGTATTAAGATCTGTTACAATAATTGAGAACTTATGTAAAGTCTGATAGTTGTAACTCCGCATTGTATTAAATGGAAATATGTTCGTCACCTGTTATTTCATATACTGTCTTTTGGCGCCTCCTGTTCCATGTCTGTTTATATTCGAGTTCAGTCCCTCCATTTATTTAATTTTTGTAATTTCCCTGTTCCGTTGACTCCCTTGGGTTTGGGCGTCACAAGCGTAGACTGAGCTTGGCTACATTCTAGCTGATGAATCTTGCGAAGCGGGTGGAGGGGTGCTTCCCGAACCATGAGAGAGATGGGTGTATAGGTTTCTTGGGAGAGTTTCTGTGCAACTTTTAGACAGAAGTACGTCCCAGATTCGTACTTCAATGCCTAGGAGTGAGTGTTCAACAACTTGGTTCAAGGCAATCTGAAGGTGACGCGGTATTCCAGGCAGTTTCTTCTCTTTTTGCCTATGTCCCTCACGTTGTCAGTCGGGAGAGGGCAAAGTGGAATAAGTTTATTGAGGGCTTGAGATTGGATCTCTACCTTCGGTGTTGGCTGGTTCCCCTGCTACTTACGCCGATGTCGTGAACATGGAGATCGATATTGAGGAGGGTTTGCGAAACATGCAGTCTCAAGTTTAGCCACATACCACTCATGATTTTCATCCCGTGCCTCAGGGGATGTCCTCTTTTCAGACTCCTCTGATGTCCCAGAAGTTGAGTCACCACAAGTTTAATCCCAGAGGCAAGCCATTTAAGAACAGATTCTGGTTCTTCTGGCTATAACGGTTCCAGGTGGTAGTTCAAGTGCCGCGTCCTGTGGCCAGTGTGGTGGAAAATATCCATCGACGTAGCATGTGGGAGTTCAAGGTCCTTGCAAAATCTGTGGACAATACGGACAATTTGCTAGGGTGTGTCCTTCGGCTGGGAGGTAGCGTACCGCTTCATCACTGCAAGGTTGGTCAGGTGCATCGTCTCGAGATCGGTCTTTTCCCATGCAGCCATGGAGGTTAGGTGTATCGCACCCTAGAGGGTCATTTTAGAAGCCCGGTTTGTCTCGTTTTGGAGGGTCTTCTCAGCCCCAATTCTCAGGTCCCCAGCAGGCTCAAGTGAATGCTATGACGAGGAGCAAGCTGAGGATGCGCCCGAAGGAGTGATTGCATGTACTTTCTCTATTTTTGATTTTCTGCACAAGTTTTATTTAACACAGGAGCATCACATTCATTATTGTATGATGCATTCATTTGTGACTATGGTTTGTGTACTACTCCTTTGCGTGATATTGTGTTGGTTTCAACTCCGGCCGGTACGAGCTTGTTTTATCAAGAGAATGTCATAGATTGTGTGATTAGGATTGGTGAGAATGTGATGTTGGCCAACTTGATTAAGTTGGAAATGCAGTACTTCGACTATATTTTTGGGTTGGAAGTTTTGTCTAGATTTAGAGATAAGGTAGATTGTTTCCATGGCGTTGTTCATTTTCGGCCTCAGTTTGGAGAGAAGTGGGATTTCTACGGCCATGACTCTCGATCTAAGATTCCACTGTTCTCAGCCATGGAGATGTTTGGGTTGTTATAATTGGAGCATTCTGGATTCATGATCTATGCGTTGGACGTATCCCCAGAACCTTGTTTGGAGCTTAGTGACATTCCTGTCGCTCGATTCCCAACGTTTTTCCCGAGGAGATTCCTGGTTTCCCTCCGAGAAGGGAGGTTCAACTTTAGTATTGAGTTGATTCCTGGAACAGCCCCTATTTTTGAGAGCCGCGTATCGATTTTCCTAGTAGAGTTGAAAGAACTGAAGGTTTAGTTGAGAGAAATTTTGGAGAAAGGTTTCATTCGGCCGTGTGGAGAGCTCTGGTTATTTTCGTGAAGAATAAGGATGGCTCGATGAGGATGTATACCGATTTCTAGCAACTGAACAAAGCGACTGTGAAGAATAAGTATCCGTTGCCGAGGATCGATGATTTGTTCGACCAAACTAACGCTTCAGTGGTGCCTCTAAGATTGATATTCGTGCGGGTACCCTTAGTTGAGGATTTACGAGGAGGACATTTCAGAGACTGCATTTCGGACGAGGTATGGACATTATGAGTTTCTGGTTATGCCTTTTGGTTTGACGAATGATCCTTCTGTCTTTATGGATTTTATGAACCGAGTCTTCAAAGATTCATAGTTCGGTTTGTGATAGTGTGTACTAATGATATCTTGGTCTATTTGAAGACCAAGAGGCAGCATAAAGAACATCTGAGGTTAGTTCTCCAAACTCTTCGGGACTCACAGCTATATGTTAAGTTCTCCAAGTGCAAGTTTTGGATGGATAGAGTGGTCTTTATGGGTCATGTCATTTCTTCTCAGGGCATCTTAGTTGATCCCAGTAAATTAGAAGTCGTTGTGAACTAGGATCGTCCAAGAATGTCTTCGAGATTCGTAGATTTTTGGGATTGGATTGCTATTACAGGTGCTTTATCGAGAGATTTTCTAGAATGGCCAAGCCTATGACGTAGCTGACTCAGAAAGATAACAGATTTGCTTGGACTGAGGAGTGTGAGAACAATTTTCAGCTGCTGAAAGAGAAGTTAACTACCGCTCCAGTCTTAATGTTGCCTTCAGGTTCAGGTGGTTTTGTGGTATGTTCTGATGCATCTCTTAGTGGACTGGGTTGTGTATTGATGCAAAACCATCAAGTCGTTGCTTATGCGTCCCAACAATTGAAGCCTCACAAGACTCGATAACCTGATTCATGATTTGGAGTTGGCTGCATTGTGTTTGCTTTGAAGATTTGGCGCCAATACGTTTATGGAGAGCAATTTGTGGTGTACACCGACCACAAGAGCCTTCAATACTTCTTTTCTCAGTCTGATTTGAACATGAGGCAGCGCATGTGGATGGAGCTACTCAAGGACTTTGATTTTGAGATACAATATCAACCTGGAAGGGTGTATCTTGATGCAGATGCCCTTAGCAGGAAAGCCCAAGTTTCGATGTTTTCTCTGAGTATCTCAAAATTCCATGAACATTTGGGAATGACTGGTTGGCGGTTTCACCCAGGTGACGATTATTTCATGGTTTCCTCTTTTCAGGTCGAACCACAGATTTTGTCAGACATTAGGACAACACAGAGAACTGACTCGTACATTCTTGAGTTTAAGTTGAAGGCACAAGCAGGTCAGTTGGATGATTTTTCTGTTGCATCTAATTGGTGCTTGAGGTTTCACGGTAGGTTAGTGGTACCTAATCTTGAGGTAAATTATCTTGACATAAGCTCACTGTAATCGCCATAGTGTCCACTCGGGTGTGAGAAAGATGTATCGTGCTTTGGAATCACACTATAAGTGGCATGTATGAAGAGCAATATCACTGAATTTCTGGCTCGATGTATGAATAGCCAGTAGGTCTTGAGGGAGAGAATGAGATCTGGTGGTATGTTGCAGAACTTAGCAGTACCCCAATGGAATTGGGAGCATATAGCCATGGATTTTGTGACACATTTGTCTCGTTCCAACAGAGGATGTGATGCGGTTTAGGTGATCGATCGACTGTCTAAGTCAGCCCACTTCATTCCCTACGACATGAAGTGTTCGATGAGGAAAATGGCGAGGCTGTATATCATCTTTGTGGTAAGGTTGCATGGTGTGCCGGTGTCAATAGTTTCTGATAGAGATCAGGTTCACTTCCAGATTTTGGAGAAGCTTGCAAGCAGCTCTAGGTTCTAGATTGACTATGAGTACAACGTATCACCCTCAAACCGATGGCCAATCCGAGAGGACAATTCAGACCTTAGAAGATATGTTGCGAGCTATAGTGATGGATTTCAGTGGAAACTGGCAGTATTCCTTGTCTTTGGTGGAGTTTTCGTACAACAACAACTACCAAGTGACTATTCGGAGGGCACCGTTTGAAGCGTTGTATGGTAGAAAGTGCAGATCGCCGATTTTTAGGAAGAAGTTGGGGAAAGGCAGCTATCTTCGCCTGAGTTTGTTCAACAGATGAGAGATCAAGTCGATGTGATCCGCAAGAGAATGAAATCCGCCAAAGATCGCCAAGCTAGCTATGCGAATAGGAGGCATAGGCCTTTAGATTCTATCCAGATAATTCTCTGTAACTGTTGTTGGTTATTAAGGCAAGTAAACTCTCTTTCTTGCTGTACTTGAGAAAGCATATCTTGTTTCTATTTGCATGTTTGTATGAGCTTATGGTTTGAAAATGTTTTATTTAAAGTTCTTCAAACAACCGAAGATTTTAAGATGTTTTATTTGATGTTTTGATTCAAAAAAGGTGGTTAGAAAATTTTGATGATGTTCATTGAGTTATTCTTGAGTTTTCTGGGAGTTTCTTCAAGTAGCTTACAAGTAACTTACGCATTTTTGTGTCAGTAGCTTACAAGTATGTTACCTATTCTTGTTTACTGGTATTTTCCTTAAATATTATCGATTCCTTCATACTAAGGAAATCTTCCAAGCTGGTAGTTACGTTCGCGATCTGCTCATCTTTTGTCCAAGCTGGTTTTTAAGTCACGATCTGGTTGCCTAGCTTACTCGCATTCTGATTTCATTTGTGAGGGCTGTGATTAACCAAGGTAATAAGTAGCTTAATCGAGTTTAGCTTAAGGATTAATTAGCCGAGGTTATTCAGCTTAGAGAGCTATCACGTTTCGTAATAAACTATTGGTGTAAGTTGTTTCGGGTTTTAGCTTGATTTAGCATTGAGGAGAGCTATTAGAGTGGCTGTGCTGCTCTTGGGTATTGGAGCAAGTTAGAGGTATAGCTTAGAGGTAAGTGGTATGTTGCACGAGCTGGTTTTACGTGTGGAAGTGTAAATTGTTCACTGTGCACCAGATTAGGCGTAATCTGTTAAGCAAGGACTGTGCTGAGCCCGTGAGCTGTTAACAGCATAGGAGTACTGTGTAGTAGGGAACAGCAGGCATCATCTGTTCTGGGCTCGTGAACTGTTCAGGATTATTCATTGTGATCTGAGAGCTTATCGAACAGCTTTGGGGCGTTTTAAGCTGTTGGAGCATCCTAAGATGGTAAGTAGGATGCGACCTAATATGCCTTGGTGCGAGCTGGTGGTGTGGCAGCTCTGAGCTTTTATCAATTGAGTAGCAACGTGTAAGATGGATAGGAATTTCGTAGCCTTTTGGACTGGGTAGTAAGCTTAGGGACATTGCTCTGTATTGATAGGATCGATCAGCTTAGGCGGAAGCTGATGAAATAGAACAGGTTTGGTGAAAGTTGTTGGTCTCGCGTGAGCTGACAAAGTGCGTAAACTGGTCTGGACTGTGATCTGTTACTATTGTAGCAGTTGTGAGCTATTTTCGTTGGTTAGATCAGGGAGGAGTTCGCCTAGCTCTTCTGATCTATTGGGGCTAAACATGCGTACATGAAAGCGGAGCTGCACGCAAGAGATGTTGAGTTCACAAGCTGAGCTACGAGCTGTGAGCTGGGAGCTGTCACGAGTGTGATCTGTTGGTGTGCACAAGCTGTTAGGGGAAGCGTCCTGTGCTGTTTGTCCAAGCTGGTGTCAGCTTTGAGGTCTAAGCGAAGCTGAATGATCTGAGCTGACCTGGAGTCACTGTAGACGTAATCTGCTGGGAGCATGATCTATTGGAGCAGTGAGGGTGTAAACTGTTGAGAACCTGTGCTGCTGTGTACGCGTGTTCTGTTATGCGTGAATGTCTAAGCTGGAGCAGTAGCGGTCTAAGAGGTTCTGTAGGAACTGTAGATTAGACCGGAGTTGGCATTATAAATAGCAGCAGTTGACCTGAGATTTAATTATTTTTAACCTCGGATATTTAACACCTCTGGTGTGTTTGAGAAGCTACCTCTCTATTATTGTCGGAGTTCGGCCGACCGGTTGTGGTCAACGAGGAGGAAATGCAAAGTGTTGGAGTGTTCACTGTCATTTCGTTGCTTCTCCCAGCTGTGTTGTTCTTCGTGCTAGTAACCGTGAACTGTTGCTGAGTTCTTGTAGAGCTGCGTTGTTTTACCTCGAGCTGGTAGAACTCTGGTTGCTCCTGGCGTAGCAGTGGAGGAGCTAGCACCTATTCTGTACAGTGCTGGTGTGTGTGCTCTGTTCTTCCGTGAGATTTGTGAGGTAGTTGGTAAGATTTGAGCAGGTACGAATCTGAGCTTGTACTATAGCTTTGAGATAGGCATGGAAATATATTTATGCGTGTTGTATAGCTGTGCCGTGTGTTCTGTGTTGAGGCCCGAGCTACTGGTATACTGCATGATGTCGCCCAACTTGTGTTGCGTATTACCTGTTGTAGCCTAAGCTGGTTGTGTTCTTCATGCTGTTCTTGTTGTCTTGTTGCTCTACATATGTTTTATAGTATGCTGTTGTATGTATTTATTGGTATTGGAAGCATGCACATCATGTTGAGTATTGTGATGCATCTGCATAGCATATTGAGATCCTCCCTTGTGATCTGCATGTTGTTATGTGAGTTGAGCCCCTACTCTCTGTTATCCTTTGCTAGATGTTGTTGTTGAGCTAATCTGTAATTATCAGGATGCGTGTGATTGAGCGCACGGGTAGCCCCCTTCTCTCTCATGCTCTATGGCCCTTTGTTCTAGATTTGTTCTAGTTCTTCGTGTGATTGAGCGCCATGATAGCTCCCTTTCTCTCACATGTACTATGGCCATTCCTGTTCTGTGTTGTGTCTGGTACCATGTGTGATCGAGCGCCCGGGTAACTCCCCTTCTCTCACATTCTCGGTGAGCACTCCTGTTCTGTTAGCCAGGTGTGTGCTGTTTCATCGGGCTCCTTTAATATCTTCTTCTCTCATGAATTGCACGAAATGATATATTGCATGCTATATCTGTTTGCTGTATTATTGTGCTCTTCGTACCGGGGTTTGACCACTTCCCTTTGGGGCTATTTTGTTGTGTATTTGGGTTTCAGGTGTTTCAGCTGGCCCTGGGGGTGCGTCAGCCAGTGGAGCCCCATAGGCATCGTCGAGTTCCCAGTTATTTATATAGTCCATCGAGTCATTTACCAGGGGATGTCCCGAGTAGTTGTGTTTAAAGATTCAATGTTTTCGTGGTGTGATTATATACATGTATTGTTTGAGAGCTTTGTACTGGGCTATCATTTGAATTTGTTAAAAGTCGGTATTTTGAGTATTCGCATTATTTTAAGTATATTTTCCATCAGGCCATATCCACTTTTAAGCTTCCTTGTTTTGTGTGCTTTATCTATAGTTTAGAGCACCATGTCTGACATCATTTACAATCCAATTGTGATCTGGTTTCTTGTTTAGCACTCGTAATCTGATTCTTTGGTCCTAGTTGACTTTGTGTGACCAACCAGCTTAGAGTTGATTCTATATTCTAAACCAGTACGTTTGGGTGCTGCTAATACTCCGAGCTGATCCAGCTCAGGTCCATTCTGGACTGATATATCAACTTTGAGCTTAATTCTTCATTTCTTCAGCTTTGATGCGAAAGTATAACTTCAGTCGCTTCTTAGTCATATCCATATGGGAAAGATTGTGCACCATCTCAGAGCTCTATTGCTCTTTGTTCGTTATATAGCCCAAGCTGGTTCCAGTGTTCTATTTCAAATTGATTCCATTGAACTCTCAATAGCCTTCAATCATCAACAGACTTTTAAAATAGCACTCTATAGAAGAAAGCTATCTTAAATAGAACAAGAAAAGCAAATTTTACAGAAAAGTTTAAAGTGATTTATGGAAAAGATAACAGACGGTCAATAGAAGGAAGTTCTCTGTCAATGGCTCAAGAAGTGTAGGCGGCAGAGTCTTCTCATATGATAAGATTTATTTTCCCAGATCCTGATTTCAGATGATAGTTTGATCAAACGACATGAATCTAAGTAGACTTCTGTGCCCTAATTCTATAGAAAATGAAAACAGAGCACATGTGGTTTATTTCCACATCTCTAAGAAATGTTTATGTTAATTTTTTTAAAAGATTAGTAAATGTTTTAAAAACTGTTTCAAGCATGTATAGTTATGCTTTCGAAGTTCTCAGTACCAGATTATTGTATTCAAATATTCAGCTTTTGAATTCAAACAACTTATGAAATTTCAGATAAAGTATCAGATATTGTTATGCTTGTATTGTCTGCCTTTGTTATTCCAGATTTACTTGTTGAGCCCCTAGGCTCACTAGTTTTCTGGAGTGCAGGTGACGAGATTTGAGCAGAGCTGGATGGTGCGAGCTGGACCATATTGAGGGTGTTTATCGTGGATATTAGCTTCAGCACTGTTTTCAGTTCTCATCTTTTTGTTGTACAGAAACTATGATACAATCTTTTGTATATTTCAGATTGCTTCCTTGGTTATTCGTTGTAATCTGAACGGTTTCATATTCTTGGTTAAATGTATAAAGTTCCGCAGCTTAGTATTACCTGGAATATATATATATATATAGGTTATTCTCATGACCAGCGATCCAAAATTTTTATAAGGTTGCAAATTAGTCCTGAATGATTTGTTATCTTTAAATTTGCGCTTTTCCAGTTTAACTATTTAAGAGTTTTGGTTCGTGGCATTACAGTCCAGGCGGTTCAGTCGCACCAGGAGGAGCGTCAGCTATTGGAGTCCCTTGCGGAGCTGATCGACTGTCCCAGATATTAGTATATTACATATATTTATTGATTGTTTTACCAGGTGATGTCTTGTGTAGTTATTATTCGATGATGATAATTTGATATTTATTTGTATACCGTGTTATTGAACTATTATCTAGGAGATTGGATGATGTTCATTTCATGGTTTGCATAAATTTTTTAGCAAGTCTAACTCTGCATGTATATGAATATTATTTTAAAATATTTTCTATCATTATATCGAGTGACGGGCTAGCTTTTATATTTTGAGTATTCGCATAATTTAAGTTTTTTTTCTTTTTAGACCCAAAAAGCAAATATTTTAACCCACTTTTAAATAATTCCATGTTTATGATTTATTGAGTGCTTAAGATTAAGAGCACCGAGCCTCACAAAATAGGAGCGAAAGCATAGAGTTAATTGCATCCATCATGAGATAATGTGAGAACTATGATGAAACTTCTCTTAAGATGGGGAGGATGTGAGAAATTGAAATTTCTGTTGGGATCGAAAAGATAGTTAAAATAACAGCTCGGGAGTTCAGAGTGAGGGTGAATGAACTGCTTCAAAAATTTTCACGAAGTTCCTTTTAAAATAATTTCACAAGCCTTTGGCTTAAATCCGAGCTGAATTACCAGCTCGAAGGATCTCAACGTGATATGTTCTCTAGAGTAACAGATATATGTGCGGAATAAACTTGATTTAAAAGTGAACAGATTAAACACTTAAATCAGTATCATATAAAGAGGCGAGAATTTGTTTACGGAAGTTCGGATTTGAAACTCATACGTCTCCCCTTCTTCCTTGTTCAGCAAGGATTCAACTAGAAGAATTTGATTATTACAGCTCCTGCAATAACCCAATCCCAACAGCCGCAACTGTGAGAACACCTAGCACTCTACGACAGATTACAGATACGCAATCTGTTCTACTATTACATATATCAAATCTGAGCTGATTAAGCTACGCTCGCTTCTCACACTCTGTTTTTATTTACACTAGAATAAGTAGACACTACAGAGTATGGTTAAAACATAGAAAAACAACTTTGAAGCTTTTGGGAGAAAATTCAAGGTGAAGATGATGAATGAACAGTAAAGTGTTTTTGCGCGATCTTATATC
Organism: Dorcoceras hygrometricum; assembly: GCA_001598015.1. Classification (NCBI taxonomy): domain Eukaryota; kingdom Viridiplantae; phylum Streptophyta; class Magnoliopsida; order Lamiales; family Gesneriaceae; genus Dorcoceras; species Dorcoceras hygrometricum. The sequence goes on along the minus strand of KV010147.1, from coordinate 38,220 downwards.
TCAAGCTTTCAGTTTGTGTTTCGTTTCTCTTGCGTGTTTCTTTCATTAGTTGAGTTCTTTATTCACCTCTTCTTTTATTTATAGATCTTCTGATCTGTTCGATCCTTTGATTGATTTGATCTTATGGCTGATTGATCTTCTCTCCATTCTTGAAAGACTTACACACTGGAATCTTTGGAAGGTTACCGTTAGGTACACAATAGCGTTCGATAACGTATCCAGTAATTAGGCACTTGATTCTATCTAATCTGATTTGAGATACGTTTCTATAAGAAGAAATCCTAAGCTGTGCTAACTTTGCTCTAAATTGAATGTTTTGTAATCTCTGAGTTGTTTGCTATTTGCACGATCTGAAAGCTGTTCTTGCAATCTGATCCAGAGCTGAACCAATCCCAGTCTGATATGTACACAATTTCAAGCTGATATGAAAATGTTCCTCTGAGCTGATTCGGATTTGTTTGAAAACTGAATTTTAAATACTGACCTTGAGAATTGAGCTCTTCACGCTTTGATCTAAAGGCTTATACGCTCTAAGCTGAAAGCTGTTCGTGAGGTCTGAGCTGTCCTCTGAGCTGACATTGCTCTGATCTGTTCTGTTTCCATAATCTACTGCAAGATATTCTTTTTAAGAAGCTCCGATCTAAATCTTCTCTAATATGATTCCTTCACTTAAGCTCTGATATGATCTATTTCGCTTGCTTTGATATGATCTGATTACAAAGCTCTAATCTGATCTGATCTACGAAGCTCCAATATGTTATGATCTACATCACTCTATTCTGATTGACATACTCTTAGCTTATTGGTGATGTTCTGAGCTGCTCGACATGCTCAAAGCTGATTGGCGATGCTTTAAGATGATATATGATGCTCTAAACTGATCTGTGTCGCTCTGAGCTGATCTGTGTCTCTCTAATCTTGTATGCGATACTCTAAGCTGATCTACTGTAATTTGTTCGGATCAGTTCGAATTCTTGTATTTGTTATTACCAAAACTTAGTAAATTTTAATCTCAACAATTCCAGCATGCTATTTAGTTAAACTCTTCTTGTGCCATATTTATTTTCCCTCCACGAGTAATAAAAAATTGAATTCAAAATTAAAGTCACACCATGACTAGCAATTATGTAGAAAAATAATCTCTATTTATGACCTTAAAGTGTTCATTAATGGTCATAAAAAGGTGACTTTTGAAGCTCCTCAAACTCTCCATTATGTAACACCCGTTAAAGATGATGAATTACTCTAAAAACATCAGGAAATACTGCAAAAATCATGCAAGAGACTATAGCCCATTTCGAAAACAAGATGTTGAAGTTTTGACAATTCTTGCAAAATTTGAAGGTCTACTGTCCGGAAACTATTTTCACTGCTACAATTCTTAGATTCCAATCTCCACTGTGAGATCTGGTAGATTAGTTGATTAATTAAGGAGATTAATCAAGTTTAGCATGGATCAGATTAGGATTGAGCTGGTCTGATGGAACAGTTCGGAGCTGGACTGTGAGACCCGTATATTTTGTATCAGATTTTGGGTTTGGAAGAATATGCATTAAAACAGCTGTGAGTCGATGTGCTTGGAGTAGCCGTTGAAATTTTTTAAGTGTTGAATCCAGCTGCGTGAAGATATCAGGTGTTGCATGGAGACATCTGTTCGGGTGTTGCATCAGTAGCGAGTAATCTCTTTCAGATGTTACGTACTAGTTAAGGCGCTATGTGTGAGACCTCAAAAGTTAATTAAGATTAATTGTTGAATTAATCGGTTTTTTTTTTAGATTTCTGGTGGTTCAGATCTCTGTTTGGAAGTTTGGTTGGTATTTTCGGGTTAGATTTCACATTTTAAGCAATTCTGGAAATTTTGATATTTTCGAGATTTCGAGTGAGAAATCTGGTCTTGAGAGGTCTGCTCGGTTTTGGTGAAAGCTGTACAGGTTTCTTGAGAAATCTGGTCGCTGGTGCCTTTGTTTTCGCGCAGCGTGTTTTGTAGCGTAAGACAGGAAACGCCGTCATTTTTGTGAGATCTGGTAGTCTCGTTTAGGAGAGATCTGGTTGGTATTTAGCGCTAGAATCTGAAGTAGAGATCTGCCCGCGTGTTTTTGTATTGAGGGCTAAATGATGTCGTTTGGATAAGTGGCTACGGCGTCGTTTGATGAACGCTGGAGGGAGAGATCTGTTTTGGGAAGTGTGTGTTCGATTGACCAGATTTTAGCGTCCAGCTCTTAGCGCTAGCATTCAGATGTCACCCGGGGCGCTGTGCGACGTCGTTTTAGCATGAGCGTTATTTCCAGCGTTGGTTTTAGCGTTCAGACTTCTCCGCGGTAGTGTTAGCATTTCCAGCTTTTAGCATTGGCTTCCAGACTTCTCCAGCGTTGAGCAATAGCCTTCAGACTTCACTAGCGTTAACATTTCAGATTTCACCGTGGTTTTAGCGCATGCGTTGTATGGCTGTGAGATCTGTTTCTGTCGGTGCATGTTTTAACCAGATTTCTCACTGGTATTTATATGTTAGAAGCGTGGTCTTCTATTACCTCATCAGATCCCATACTTAGCAAAATTTACCCGACCTTCGTTCTCTGTTTCTCAAACCCTCGGGTACTGTTCACCGTTGATTTTATCTGGAGATTCCCGTTGATTCCGACCACCATTTTTCACGTTTGAGGTAGCGTTGGAATCCTCTCAAAGAGCTCTTTCTTCCTTTACTGCTTAAGGAGGCTGTCGTTGGCTGGGGAAAAAGCACGAAGTTGCTGTTGTGTTCGTGTGTTGCGTAGTTCAGGTGTTGGACTCAGATCTCTCGGGCCTGTATTTGTGGTAATCGTTGTGCAAATTAAGGTACGGATTTGAGCTTGTCATAGCTTGGAAATCGGCAAAGATAATATGTGAGATCTGGCATGGATATGTGCAGTGATTGCTGTTTGTTGTTTCGTGTATGCTGCGCATTGTTGCTTCCTGCTGTTAATTGCATACACTCATTATCATTGTGCATTCAGATCTCTTTTATTGCCGTGCCTTGTACTGCCCGAATTGTATGTGTTAAGGTGCAGAATTGTGGGCGGAGTGGGTAGCTCCCACATCTCACGTGCTTTCTCCCTGCTGGTGTGATTGGCCACCATGAGTGGAGTGAGTAGCTCTCACACCTTATGGGTTGGGTGATCGCAGGTTGAGTATGTATATGGGCGGAGTGAGTAGCTCTCACACCTCATATTATGGCACCCGATTTCGGTTGTTGAGCAGCTGTCGGAATTCTTTGGCTCCCGGCGTTCGGTGGTAGCCTTGATTGCGCGCATAGTATTTGCATTTTATCTTATGCTTTTCTTTAGCTGTTTCAGTTGCTTTCCGTACTGGGGTTTGACCCCATGTCCCTCCGGGGCTTGGTTGTTTTCCTTGTTTGTGTTGTTTTCAGGGAACCCAGGTTTGACAGCTGGTCGTGGTTTTAACCCAGCTGGTGGTGCCCTAGGAGGTGGTTAGCGTGTTCCAGTTGCGTATAGCATATCTATATGTATCAGTTGAGTTAGCCAGGGGATGCCCTGTGCTTCGTTGTTGTATCCAGTGGTTGGAGTCTGATACTTGTATTCGTATGCTATATTGATCGTGTTGTTTAGTGGTTTTTATAAACTGAGATATTTTTTTTGAGTATCACACTATTTTAAATTATATAGTTTCAAACCGTTCAGGCCAAAGCAAAAAAAAAAACTTACCGCTTTTTAGTAGCTTCCGAATGTGTTTGTATATTTTATCTCTGATTTGAGCACGAGGCCTGACATTTTTGGTATCAGAACTTAAGCTGGGATAAGCTCAATTTCTTTGATCACACTCGAGTCTAGGCACAGTGTTGTGTGTTGCATGTGCTTGACTATGTGACTACGTGCTGCATATTTATGTGTTATATGCTATCTATACTGTATCTGTTCTGTTTTTCTTGATCCTGTTGAGTGTTTTCGTAGATGCCGCCTAGACGTCGTCGTAGAGGTAGGGGGCAGTTTGAGGAATCAGCAGGACAGAATGAGGATAGGCGTAGTGCTCGCAGTCATACTCGTGTTATTGATGAGGAGGAGGAAGTTGGTGACTTTCCTCCCCCGGTGGAGAGGATGGATGTCGTGATCGCGCGGTTTCAGCTGATGAACCCTCCAGTTTTTAATGGTGATGAGTCCAGTGAGGATGCAGACTCGTGGCTCCGGAATATCATCGGTCTTTTCGATCGGGTTCAGTATGATGATGATCTTCGGCTGAGTTTAGCGACCCTCTTGCTCAGGAAGGCTGCAGAGCGCTGGTGGCGAGGCGCTTCGAGTACCTTGTTAGAGACCGGTGTTGGGATCTCTTTGTCAGGCCCCGTGCTAATTACTAACAATTAACACACAATAAGCGCATAAACACGGAAGCTTAAAAATTTTGAAATACAATGGGCCTGACTTTAAATCATACATTCAAAATAGCAATAATAAAATACGAATTGATTCAATTCCAACACAACAAGTATCTCAACCAAAACAAATCCCCAATACATGATAACACGGGACATCCCCCGGTTCAATACATATCATATATATAAACTGGGACTCAGGGACGTGGGGATCGACCAACTGAACTTCCACTCGGTCCAGCTTGATTACCTAATGCTCCTGCAAATGGGCAACACAGACCCAAACAAAACAAAAGCAGGAAACAAATACGAGGTCAAGCCTCAGTACGAAGAGCTATCTAAGCAGGTAAACATGCAACATGCTATAAATCAATGCTATGAATGCATGAGGGCTATCAAGAAATCGGATAGTTAGACCAGTCTATCAACTGGAAACTCAAATCAAGCCTCTATACCACACATAGCCAATCAGCCGGTGGAAATCATCGGTCCGTGATCATCGGGGCCCGTCAGCCCATCACAGCTCGGCGGTAGACACTCGCATCCGGTAGTCACCGCTCCGACGATAGCGTTGGACTTCTCGGACACGACTCAACAGTCGGCCAGTCACAACGTGGCACCCAATCAGGTAATCAATTCAATTATCAAATTCGGGCTCAAGATGTATGCAATGAATGTCATTCAAT
>KV010147.1:7183-20148 GCA_001598015.1 Dorcoceras hygrometricum | reverse complement strand
CAGCAGGACACTTCCTGGAAGCTGAAATCTGTTACAACACAGCTAAAATCTTAGCTTAATTCTAAATCATAATCACGCTAAACCTACTGCCAGAAGCTAATCCAAATTCTACACTTCTACGCAGACTACTAAAAACTGAGCTCAAACCACAAGAATTGCTCACCCAAAAGCTCACGCTAGCAGAAGAACGCACGCACAGACTTTCCTCAAAAGCTTCGAAGTCCAGCAGCTACGCGTTTCCACCTCCAGCGCACTTCAACTTCTCAAATGGGTAGCAAACAAAAGAGCTAAGCAGGGGGAATTCAGCGCCACAAAGATCTCCAAAAACGAAGGCTGGATACGATGGAAATCTAGGGAAGAAATGTCTCGGTGAACAGTAATTCGACAAGGGTTGGAGAAGAAGAGATAATATATGGCTGGGTCAAAATATTTTTAAGTGTCGAACGACACTTCTACTTATAATCTCTCAAATCCAACATCTGCTGATTATCCAAGCAGTCGACAACCCAGCAGGTAACGATCAGCAGGTGCCAACTCTTACTCTTCATCAAAATCAGCAGAAGCAAACAAAAGCATTCGCGTGAAAGCACTACAAAACGACACCGTTCCAACTTAACCAAACGACGCCGTAGCAGATACCAGCAGACCACAGCTCTCGCGTAATCTGCTGACCACAGCTCTATCTCCAAAACATTCTATCTGCTGGTCACGAGAAATCACGCAAAACGACGACGCATCTACTAATTCAAACGATGCCGCTTCTCAACATTCGTATTTGCACGCCTGCTGATCAGCAGTAACCAACGCAAATCAAACTACTACCAGCAGCAAGTAATACGTCACGCCTACGTCATCATATCTATCGACAGCTCTTGCGACTAATTCTCACACCATCTGCTGATCTCTTTTCACAAGAGCATCTGCTGAATCTAATATTCAACGTTCCAAAATGTTGATTAACACGTGTCATTTCCTCGCTCCATCTCGTGCTAAACGCAATATCTGCCAGCAGCAACTTCAAATTCGAATCCTAAAATCAGCAGCTCACCTTGCGTCACGCTGACGTCACCTCTGCTGATTCAAAAATCCACCAGCAGGAGCTACAGTAACTTTGACCAGCGTTGACTTCACCAAATTTCGAAAATTCTCATTTCCTAACCAAGCGTTGCGACTGAAATTTCAGCAGGGATCATATTCTCTACGTAATTCCTTCAAATAATCGTGATTAATCCCAAATCAAATCAATTAATCACTAATCTAAATTCTCAATCCTCACACTGGTTGTGCCCAATTTGATTTAGTTGAAGGAGGAGATCCTTCGGGAAGCGCACTGTAGCAGATATAGTGTTCATCCTGGTGCACGGAAGATGTACCATGCTTTGAAGCCGCACTTTTGGTGGGCTGGCCTGAAGAGCGACGTTGCTGGTTTCGTTGCCCGTTGTTTGAATTGTCAGATGGTTAAGGCCGAAAGGATGAGACCTGGGGGTCTGTTGCAGAGTTTGGAAGTGCCCCAATGGAATTGGGAGCACATAGAGATGGATTCCGTGACGCATCTGCCTCGTACCAGCAGAGGATGTGATGCTATTTGGGTGGTTATAGACCAAATGTCGAAGTCTGCACATTTTATTCCCTATGGGATGGCCTTCTCGTTGAAGAAGATGGCGAAGCTGTATGTTGATTTTGTTGTTAGACTGCACGGTGTGCCCGTTTCGATCGTTTGAGCATCTGCTGAATCTAATAGTCAACGTTCCAAAATGTTGATTAACACGTGTCATTTCCTCGCTCAATCTCGCGCTAAACGCAATATCTGCCAGCAGCAACTTCAAATTCGAATCCTAAAACCAGCAGCTCACCTTGCGTCACGCTGACGTCACCTCTGCTGATTCAAAAATCCACCAGCAGGAGCTACAGTAACTTTGACCAGCGTTGACTTCACCAAATTTCGAAAATTCTCATTTCCTAACCAAGCGTTGCGACTGAAATTTCAGCAGGGATCATATTCTCTACGTAATTCCTTCAAATAATCGTGATTAATCCCAAATAAAATCAATTAATCACTAATCTAAATTCTCAATCCTCACACTGGTTGTGCCCAATTTGATTTAGTTGAAGGAGGAGATCCTTCGGGAAGCGCACTGTAGCAGATATAGTGTTCATCCTGGTGCACGGCCTCGTACCAGCAGAGGATGTGATGCTATTTGGGTGGTTATAGACCAAATGTCGAAGTCTGCACAGTTTTATTCCCTATGGGATGGCCTTCTCGTTGAAGAAGATGGCGAAGCTGTATGTTGATTTTGTGTTAGACTGCACGGTGTGCCCGTTTCGATCGTTTCGGACCGAGATCCGAGGTTTACTTCCAGGTTTTGGAAGAGTTTGCAAACAGGTTTGGGTACCAGATTGGCAATGAGCACCGCGTATCACCCCCAGACAGATGGCCAATCTGAGCGCACTATCCAGACGTTGGAGGATATGTTGCGAGCTGTTGTGTTGGATTTCGGAGGTCAAGACGCGTTGTCTTTGGTTGAGTTTTCGTACAATAACAGCTACCAAGTGACGATTGGTATGGCGCCGTTTGAGGGTTTGTATGGCAGAAAGTGCAGATCGCCAGTGTGTTGGGAAGAAGTGGGGGAGAAGCAGCTATCTGCCCCAGATTTTGTGCAGCAAATGAAAGATCATGTGGATCTTATTAAACAGCGGATGAAAGCTGCCCAGGATCGCCAATCCAGCTATGTGAATAAGAGGCGTCGACCTATAGAGTTTCAAGTTGGTGATCGTGTATTTCTCAAGGTTTCTCCATTTTGCAGTGTAATGCGCTTTGGACGCAAGGGAAAGTTAGCCCCTCGTTACGTTGGACCGTATGTGTAACGACCGAACTTTTCTCAAAAGAAATTTAGAAATTTGGGGTTCGAATTGAAAGACCCAAAAATTTCAATCTTAATAAACATAAAAGTCGTTACTAAAATTCTGGACTAAATTGCGAATAAACACATTTCATTGCTGCTGAAATGCTGTGCAGCAAATGAAAGATCATGTGGATCTTATTAAACAGCGGATGAAAGCTGCCCAGGATCGCCAATCCAGCTATGTGAATAAGAGGCGTCGACCTATAGAGTTTCAAGTTGGTGATCGTGTATTTCTCAAGGTTTCTCCATTTTGCAGTGTAATGCGCTTTGGACGCAAGGGAAAGTTAGCCCCTCGTTACGTTGGACCGTATGTGTAACGACCGGACTTTTCTCAAAAGAAATTTAGAAATTTGGGGTTCGAATTGAAAGACCCAAAAATTTCAATCTTAATAAACATAAAAGTCGTTACTAAAATTCTGGACTAAATTGCGAATAAACACATTTCATTGATGCTGAAATGCGGAACAAGGAAACAATGACGTGAGCGGAAGTAGAATTACAATCTGATAAACACTTTTCATAACAAGTGAAGGAAATCAGCTGGAAGGGTATACAAAACATGGAACTAAATCCTCGCCTGATAAAATAACACACGCGGAACTGATATACCAGCTGATAAAAATACGAATGAACTTGCATATATCTTTACACCAAAAGTTCATACAGATTTCTACAAAAATGAGGAACTAGAAATCTGTTAACATATACAAGACAGCATTTAGAACACGCTATGGCCATTATGAATTTTTAGTTATGCCATTTGGGTTAACAAATGTGCCATCTGTGTTTATGGATTTAATGAATAAGGAATTTCAACCTTTTCTAGACAGATTTGTAATCGTGTTTATAGATGATATTCTCATTTACTCTAAGAACATATTTGAGCATGCAGACCATCTTAGAGTAATTTTACAGATTTTGAGAACTAAGCAATTGTTTACTAAGTTTAGTAAATGTGAATTTTGGATCGAAAAGATTGTATTTCTTGGTCATATTATTCCAAGAATGGGATAGAAGTAGATCCTTCCAAAGTAGAAGTTTTTCGATAATGGCCTGTACCTAAGAGCGTAACAGAGGTTTGTAGTTTCTTAGGTTTTGCGGGATATTACCGAAGATTTATAGAGGGGTTTTCTAAGATAGCTATCCCTTTAACAACATTGACCAAGTAGAATGCTAAGTACGATTGGTCCCCAGAATGTCAGACCAGTTTTAGGAAATTAAAACAAGCATTGATAGAAGCCCTGTTTTGATGTTGCCATCAGAAAAATGAAACTTTACGATTTATACAGATGCATCGAAGACATGATTAGGTGCTGTTTTGATGCAAGACAAGAAGGTAATTGCTTATGCTTCCAGACGACTGAAGATTCACAAGAAGAATTATCCTACAATGACCTAGAATTAGCAGCAGTGGTTTTCGCATTAAAGATTTGGAGACACTATCTTTTTGGAGAAAAATGCAAAATCTTTACACACCATAAGAGCCTTAAGTATTTCTTTACCCAGAAAGAGCTTAACATGAGACAAAGAAGATGGCTCAAACTGGTTTAAGATTACGATTGTGTGATTAATTACCACCCAGGTAAAGCTAACGTAGTAGCTGATGCATTAAGCAGAAGAAATGTGGGTTTAGCTCATATCTCAGTTTAGATTCCATTAGCGAGAGAGATCAGCGGATTTGAACTGGGAATAGTTACGAAAGTGAATGCTGCTAAGTTATCTGTTCTTAATCCAATCTACTTTGAAAGATCGGATTAGAGATGGTAAAGCAAGGGATGATCAATTACATAAGTGGAAGAAACAAGATGAAGACAGAAGAGGAAATCTTTATAGACAGAAGAGGAAATTGTGAAATACCAGAATAGGTTATGGGTACCACGAATAGATTATTTGCGCAAGGAGATTATGAATGAAGCCCATAACACACCGTATTCGATTCACCCAGGAAGAACAAAGATGTATAAAGATCTGCAACATCTGTGTTGGTGGCCAGGTATGAAACGAGATATTTCCAGTTTTGTTTCTGAATTTTTAACATGCCAGGTAGTTAAAGAAGAGCATAAAAGACCAGGTGGGATGTTCAAACCGCTCCCTATACCTTGTATGGAAATGGGATAACATAGAGATGGATTTCGTAGTGGGATTACCGAGAACACTCCATGGATGTAATGCTATTTGGGTTATCATCGATAGATTAACCAAGTCAGCACACTTTTTTCTAGTTAAGACGACGTATGATCTGAATAGGTATGCTGGATTGTATGTTAAGGAAATAGTAAGACTCCATAGAATTCCAAGTTCTATAGTATCAGATCGAGATCCCAGATTTACTTCGATGTTGTGGAAAAGCCTACATAAATCTTTGGGAACTAAGTTAACCTTCCGTAAATCTTTCCATCCGCAAATAGATGGACAATCAGAAAGGGTGATTCAAACACTGAAGGATTTGCTTCGTGCATGTGTTCTCGACTTTGCAGATAGCTGGGATTCTAAATTACCCTTAGTTGAGTTCACATATAATAACAGTTACCAGGATTCAATAGAAATGGATCCATACGAAGCACTGTATGGTAGAAAATATAGATCAACCGATACATTGGGATGATGTAGGTGAAAGAACAGAAATAGGACCTGATATTATAGAACAAACTGCTGAAGCCATCAAAATAATACGTGATCGGATGAAGACGGCACAAAGTAGACAAAAGAGCTATGCAGATAGCCTTCGTCGGGATCTAATTTTTGGAGTAGGAGATCATGTATTTTTTAAGGTAGCACCTATGAGGGGTGTAATGAGATTTGGACAAAAAGGAAAGTTGAGTCCTAGATTTATTGGACCATTTCAGATTTTGGAGAAGATCGGGACTTTATCTTATCGTCTAGCGTTACCTCCACAGATGTCAGTTGTGCATAATGTGTTTCACATATCAGCTTTGAGGAAATATATTGTGAATCCTTCGCATGTGCTTAGACATGAGCCTATCCAACTAGCGCCAAATCTGACTTATGAAGCAGTTCCAGAGAAAATCGTAAGTTAAGAAATAGGACTATCCCTATGATAAAGATTCAGTGGACGAACCACTCAGAACGAGAAGAAACGTTAGAAGTCGAATCTGATATGCAAAGAAGCTACCCAGATCTGTTTAAGTAACTAATTCCAGGGACGATATTATTTTAATGAGGGTAGAGTTATAACGCCCAGATATTGTTATGGCCACAATTAGAAAGATTATAGACTTGAAAGATTAAATTGAAATGCTATTTTATTCAACTTTCACTTCGGGTGAGTTTTCAGATTATGTTATGCGTAATCAGCTCTCGTTTTTATTGAGTTGATTTTTCAGATTTGAGAAACAATTGCAGGATCTGTCTGGTCGATCCATACGAGCCGATTTAATCCTTCTTCTTTTAAATAAAATAGTTCGGTTTGCATTTTCAGATTTCTTTGATAAAATCGAGTAGCACTTTTAAAGATATTTTAGCATCTTGATAAAACGTGTTTCTTCCTTAGGCATTTGAAATCATATATATAGGATATTAGCCACATTATGCATCATTATTTACAAACAAAACACTTTTCAAAGCGGTGCTCTCTGTTAAAGAAACTGAGCAATGTTTTGAAGCTTTTCAAAGGAGACGATCGGATTGTACGTGATTCAGGCCAGATTTCTTCTGTAGTTGGAATACAGATATAGGCAAGTAAACTCTGTTTCTTGTTACACTCATTAAAGAATATATTCTGTTCTGTTTGCATGGTTGTATGCGTTTTTTAAAGGTTTAAGAATTTTCTACGGTGGTTCTTCAACAACAGAAAAGTCATGCTATGTTTTTACGAAGAAAGTATGTGTTTACTGTGATTTTGATTCAGAAAGATATTAGAAAGATGTTTGATAATGTTCATCCAGTTGTTTCTTGAGTTTTCTAAGTCATTTATTTGAAGCAGCTTACAAGTAGCTTATTAGATTGTTTTCCACAAATTTCTTGAGATCGTTTGATTTCTTCGGACAAAGGAAACCTTTGTTGTTCATGATCGTTCTAAATGGTTAATTCTGAAATCTGATTATTTTACCAAAGCTGAGTTTCTATTGTAAGCTGATTCTGCTTCAGTGTTCAGTTTCTAAGTCACATTAATTTCAGATCTGAATTCTTGTTCCAAATCTGAATTTGATCAACACTGCTATGTTGATTACTTCACATCTGAGTTGACTACGGTTGACCATTGACATCTGAACGATCCGTTTAATTTTGTTGACTTTCCCAAATCTTAGTTGACCAACAGACCAAATCTAATTCCTTTCTTCTTCGTTGAGATTCTTACATACGATTCAGATTTCGTATTTTTAATTGTTCAATTCTGCTTCGACAGATACAGAAATTCCAGATGTGAATTCCTTATTCTTTTCAGCTTCAAATTCGAAAGATTAATTCGATTCAGTCGAACAGATTTGAGTACTTTAATTCAGTTTTCATCTTCGCAAGAATCACAGAGAATTCTCAAAGTGTTCCAGAACATCATCAGAAAATGTAAAACCAGTAAATCGTACTTGAAAGGAACGAAAAACAGATTTACGAAAGAAAAGAAATATCAGAAAGAAGAAATGTTTTATAGAAATGTTTTCCACAGATCATGGCTTAGATAACAGACGGTCACATGGAGAGGGTGAGGACGTTGGCTGACGAACCAGTGTGCCCATTTCAAATACGGAAGGGACTAAGATATGGTTGACGAACTGTATACCCTTTATATGCGATAGATGGGTTTTGTACCCAGCTCTCTGACTCAGGTACAGAGTTTGATCAAACGATATGACCTTATGTACAGGTGTTTAGCCATAATTCTCAGAAAATAAAGAAAAGAGCTAAGTGTGATTTAATCACAAAGCTTTAAAGAAAATGATTTCAGAACATGTGGGTGTTATGCTTTCATATCATTTCAGATTTGACAGATCATCGTATATAGATGAATTATCTTTAACCTATTCAGATTCAGATTCCAGTTGAAGTATCAGATATCGTTTGCTTGTATTGCATGATTTAGATAATCCAGATTTACCTGCTGAGCCCCTAGGCTCACTAGTTTTGTTAGAGTGCAGGTAATGAGCAGTAGGGAGCCGGATGGTGAAGAGCTGATCGGAATGGAGTGTTTATCGTGGACATCAGCTTTTCGTTTTGCTTTATGTTTCAGATCTCGTTGTACAAAATGACGAGAATAGCTTTTGTGTCATGACAGATTTATGAGACGAGAATAGCTTTTGTGTCATGACAGATTTCTGACTTCCTTATTTTGTTGAAATATGAACCATGTTTATATTGCGATCGTATATACAGTTTCGTTTAATTATTGACCAGATCTGTATTCAGTTAGACATATTATATTGTTCAAATATGTTTCCCAGGTAACATATAATGTTCGCGTTCAATTGCATTCCAGTCCAGAAATTGTTTCGAAATATCCACTTTGACAAGTTCAAATTTTTACTTTCTTTCAATTCGAACCCCAAATCATTTATTTTTGGTTAAGAAAAGTCCGGTCGTTACAGTTTCTATATGACATTCCGTCAGGAGTATGTTCCGGAGTCTTATGTGAATGCCCGGGAGCGAGAGTTTGATAACTTGGTTCAGGGAACCATGTCGGTGGGTGAGTATGCTCGAAGGTTTTCTTCTCTTCTTGCCTATGTTCCTCATGTGTCTGGCCGAGAGAGGGCTAAGAGGAACCGGTTCTTGGAAGGACTAAATGAGGATTTGTATTCCTTGGTGTTGGCGAGTTCACCTACCAGTTATGCGAACGCGGTGGACAAGAAAATGGACATCGAGGAAGGGCTACGGAACCGCAGGTCTCGGGTTCAGCCTCCAGCGGTGCAAGGTTCACGTTCCAATGTTCCAGGGGCGAAACCTCCCCAGTTTCCCCAGTTATCTCAGCAACAGCCCCATGCGTCAGTGCAACAGTCTGGACGCCACAGGTTTAGGCCTCGTGGTCATTAGTTCAAGAAGAAGCAGGGTTCTAGTTCTTCTGGCTCGGGCAGTTCAAGAAGCAGTAGTAGTCCTAGGGCTATCTTTTGTGGCCAATGTGGTGGCAGACACCCCTAGAAGCAGTGTACAGGGGTTCAGGGTGTTTGCAACATTTGTGGGAAATATGGACATTTTGCAAGAGTGTGTCAATTGGTTGGATCTCAGCACACCGCTGCCCCACCACAGGGTCGTTCCGATGGGTCATCTTGAGGTCGTTCTTTCCCTGTTCAACAGTAGAAGGTGGGAGAGACTCAGCATAGGCCATTCCAGCAGCCTGGTCCTTCGCGATTTGGACAGTCTTCCCAACCCCAATATTCTCATGACCTCAGCATGCCCAGGTGAACGCAATGACTAGGGAGCAAGCAGAGGGCATGCCAGGAGCAGTGATTGCAGGTACTTGTACTGTATTTGATTTTCCTGCACGTGTATTGTTGATACTGGAGCATCAAATTCGTTTATAGCTGATGCATTTGTGGTTGAGCATGGTTTGCATACCACTTCTTTATGTGATGTTGTTTCTGTTGCGACTCCTGCCGGCGCGAGCCTGTTCTCCTGAGAGATTTTATTGAATGGCATTCTTAGGTTTGGTGAGAATGTGTTCATAGCAATCCTGATTCGTATAGTGATGTGGGATTTTTATTGCATAGTGGGAATGGACGTGTTGTCTAGTTTTAGCGCCATCGTGGACTGTTTCCATGGCGTTGTGCGTTTTCGGCCCCAGTCTGGCGAGAAGTGGAAGTTCTACGGCCACAATTCCCAATCGAAGATTCCATTGATCTCTGCGATGGAGATGTTTAGCCTTATGTCATTGGAGAATGCTGGATTCATGATCTATGCTTTGGACGCATCCTTTTCGTCGTGTGTGGAGCTTATTGACATCCCCGTTGCTCGCAATTTCCCCAATGTGTTCCCCGAGGAGATTTCTGGCTTTCCTACGAGAAGGGAGATCGAATTCAGCATTGAGTTGGTACCTGGTACGACTCCTATCTCGCGAACCCTGTATCGTTTAGCACCAGCCGAGTTGAGGGAGCTTAAATTAAAGCATCGTGATTTGCTGGAGAAAGGTTTTATTCGATCGAGCATGTCACCATGGGGAGCTCCTATCTTGTTTGTGAAGAAGATATGGTTCAATGAGGATGTGTATTGATTTTCGGCAACTGAACAAGGCTACCGTGAAGAATAAGTACCCTTTACCGAGGATCGATGATTTGTTTGATCAGCTTCAAGGTTCAGCTGTGTATTCGAAGATCGATCTGCGTTCGGGGTATCATCAGTTGCGCATTCGAGAGGAAGATGTTGCGAAAACTGCGTTTCGTACGAGGTATGGGCATTATGAGTTCTTGGTTATGCCTTTTGGTTTGAAGAATGCCCCTACAGTTTTCATGGATTTGATGAACCGAGTCTTTTGAGAATTCATCAATCAATTTGTGATTGTGTTCATCGAAGACATATTGGTGTACTCGAAGGCTTCGATGCAACATAAAGAGCATTTCAGGTTGGTTCTCCAAACGCTTCGAGACTCGCAGCTGTATGCTAAGTTTTCAAAATGCGAGTTTCGGTTGGATAGAGTAGTATTTCTGGGTTATGTCATTTCAGCTGTAGGTATATCTGTTGATCCCAGTAAGTTAGAGGCTGTGGTGAACTGGGAACGTCCCAAGAATGTTTCAGAGATTTGTAGTTTTTTGGGATTGGCTAGCTATTATGGCCGCTTCATCGAGGGATTCCTCTAGTATAGCTAGGCCTATGACGCAGCTGACCCAGAAGGACAAGAGATTTGTTTGGACGGAGCAATGCGAGAACAGCTTCCAACTGCACAAAGAAAAGCTAACTTCAACCCCTGTGTTGGCTTTGCCTTCAGTTGAAACCGCAAGAGACTCGATATCCAGTTCATGATTTGGAGTTAGCAGTCGTGGTCTTTGCCTTGAAGATTTGGCGCCACCTGTATGACGAGCAGTTTGTGGTGTATACGGACCACAAGAGTCTTCAGTATCTTTTCTCTCAGTCAAATTTGAACATGAGACGGCGTAGATGGATGGAGCTGCTTAAGGATTTTGATTGTGAGATTCAATATCAACCTGGGAAAGTGAATGTAGTTGCTGATGCGTTGAGCAGAAAAGCTCAAGTGTCGATGCTTGCATCGTTGTCTATCTCGAAGGTTCATGAGCATATAAGCACTACTGGTTGGCGTTTCTACCCAGGTGATGATTATGTTGTGATATCTTCTTCCGAGTGGAGCCACAATTTTTTGTTAGTATTAGGGAAGCTCAGAGAACGGATCCATCTATCCATGAGTTGAAGTTGAAGGTTAGAGCTGGACAGTTGGAAGACTATTCTGTCTCATCTGATGGTTGTTTGAGATTTCGTGGCAGGTTGGTAGTGCCAAATCTGATTGATCTAAAGGAGGAGATCTTGACAGAAGCTCACTGTAGTAGACATAGTGTCCATCCTGCTGCAAGGAAGATGTATCATGCCTTGAAGCCGCATTATAGGTGGGCAGGTTTGAAGAGCGATGTTGCTGGTTTTGTCGCTTGATGTTTGAATTTTCAGCAAGTTAAGACAGAAAGGATGAGACCTGGTGATCTAATATAGAGTTTAGAAGTGCCCCAATGGAATTGGTAGCACGTAGCTATGGATTTTGTGACCCATTTTCCTCGTTCCAGCCGAGGTTTTTGTCAGGCCTCGTGCTCAATCAGAGATAAAACCACGCAACAAACGATGGCGGAAGCATTAAAATAGTGGCCAAAATTTTCGCTTTTGGCCTGACTAGAAAACATAATTTAAATACTCTGTTATTCAAAATATTGGTTTTACAACACTCGAAAACCAACTACAACGCATCTAACATACAAGCATATAGTGACTCCCAATTAACAAACAGATGAGTCTCTCGCTCAACATAGATACAATACAATATAACGAAAATATCATATGTATCTGTTGGCGCAGCGGCGGATCCGGATCCCGTTTCTCGGGGCACAGCGGAAGATTTAAATTTTGCACCAGGAACGGTCAATACATAAAATAAAATGCAGTAAAACATACATAGGATGTTTTAGAGCGTTACCTTGCTGGCGTCTAGGCGCCTGGCTCCGACCAATTTCACAGGGAAACTGGCACTTCAATGATTGGCGGCCGTAGTTCTCCGAATCCGGTCCACGACTGGAATCACGGTTCCTTCGTCAGTCTGCACTATAAGACCTGACGAATTTGTCACGAACGGAATCTCCTCATCACGGTGGTCGGAACAAGTCCAACCACGAAGGCGGCGGCACACGGCGGCGGCGAGGCGGCGCGTGAGGGCGGCGGCTGAGAGAGGCGTGGGAGAAGGGAGGGGTGGCGGCTACTAGTGTAGGGTTTGTGATGCAAGTGTGTCTCCCATGTAGCCCTAGGTCTAGTATAAGTAGACTTATGATGGGCTTGAACCAGCCCAATGGGCCTGGGGCGGGCCCAGGTCCATATGAACATTCGGTTCATTTCCATCATCGTGGCTTCATCATAATTCCGATTTCCGATCAGATCGGACCGATCTACTCAGTTCACAAAACTGAGTATTATGATGCGAAAACAATTTTTCAGACCACCTAGTCCAAAATTGCAGTTTAGCCCTCCAAGTTTCAAGGATAGTCAAACTAGCCCAAACTTTAGGAAAATTGCAATTTGACCCGTTGACTTTTAGGAAATCTCACTCCCTAAATTCATCCTCCTATGATCAACACATTGAGCTCAATTTCCGTGCGGGAATCGTGAAGCCAGTACTTTTGTGACCCTCAATGGTTCAGGGATACAGCTAGCCGTAGGCTCACAACCATTGCGACTCCGAAATCACAATTTTGGACTGACCCATCGGATCATGGTAAAGCGCCTAGCAACATCGCCCCATGATCCCCTAGGTATCACTGATAGTTCCTGCAAGAACCAGTCGGTCATGGTTAGCGTAAAGTACGGTCCTTTCAACACATATATCCCGATTAGATCAACGACCATTGGTAAATCGAGAGTCGCTAGAGATCCAATAACTATGCATACATCTTGGAGATCAAATAGTGACATCGC
>KV010146.1:259159-302897 GCA_001598015.1 Dorcoceras hygrometricum | reverse complement strand
TTCATATACTTATGTGCCTGTATGTGGTTTTACTATATGTACCTTGTTATTAGCGGATATAGCATGCTGGGCCTTTAGGCTCACTAGGTTTATATGGTGCAGGTGAGCATGATAATGATGATGATATTACTCCGACCGGCGGTGAGGACGTCTGATGCTCCGCTGCGGCTGTTACCCCGTGACCGCTTAGTTATTTCATGTTATTTGCTTTTAAACATGTTCAGTTTTTCCGCAAACAGTTTTTGAATACTCTGATTTTTATGCTAGCTTATGAGAAGTGGATTGAAGATTTTTTTTTGGCAGTTGTCGTTGAGATGTTATTTTAATGCTGAAGTTATGTTTTATTATTTATAGCTTTTATTTAACGTTATTCCACGTCTGCTTTCAAAAAAAAAATTAGAGGTTTAGTATGTTTCAAGATGACATCTCGAATCATCTTCTCCTACATCACCGTGAAAGAATATTGTGCCTCGGCCACACGTCTGCATTTCTCAGTCCTCCTTTTCCTCTTCATCAGGTCTTGTACAGAAGTATTCTCTTCTTCGGTCTTCCACTGAAGCTTCATTTACTTCATTATCTAAATTCTATATTGCTGCTTGCATTTTTGCAGTTGAGTTGCAAAGAATCTCTAGCTGTCACAATGGCTTGGTATGGGTTTTACTTTCTTCATAGCTATTATGGGACTACTTGATCTTGGCCTCATGTTGGCATCTAGAGATTTTGATGTATTGCCAAATGATTTCTTATGGGAGAATACGACTGCTGCTGGAGCCAGGCCAAGTTTCCCTTTTGTCTCAGTAAAATATTGAGGGAAAATGTGAGATTCAACAGTCTAAGTGGCATTTACTTCTTCGCTTTCACCTTCTGAAAACAGCCAAGAAAAATGCTCTATTCCTGAAATCTAATATAGATGAAGCGAAAATGGACAAAAACTGGTTAATGGATATGCCCAGTTAAATGCCACCAAGGAATGAGATACTCCAGCTTGTTATCCTCTCCCTTGCATATTTTCCATTTTAATATTATGAGGTTGCTAGGAACTGTCAATCCTCCTCTTGAACAAGGAAACCAACGATCAATCTCCCATGCTAGATGAGAAGCAGGATCAATATGATAATATAAAAACATTCCCGTATGGATCAACTCGGATTATTTGTGGATCAAATCCATCATTCCCAAGATGATTGAGCTGTTCCACAGAAGAGACAAACAAAAGCAAAAAAATATTGGATTTGGTTGTTGGTTTTACTTCGTGGCCTATGACTGGGAACATATTTTCCAATTCCTTTGATCTTGATTCCTGTCGAAGAAATGGTGAAGTAGAGCTTGTGACCGTAGTCACCAAAGAAATTTCTGGAATGAAGCCTGTTGGTGCTGGTAACTATGTGCAACTAGCACACTGTTTTGCTTCAATGGCTAAATGGGATGGTGTTGGGGAGTATTGGGTTCAAATGAGATCTCTTGGCCTGAAGAAAGCTCCGGGTTGGAGTTCTATTGAAATGCAAGGTACGATCACCGCCTTTTTCAACCACCATAGTTCACATCCTCAATATGCAAATATAATTTCCTTATTGGGGAAATTGACGACCAATATTACAGAACAAGTGTAATACAAAGTTGGAACAAATAACAACCACATGCCCAAGCACAATCTCAACAGAGAAGAATAGGCAGAAGACATTGTTATCGAAGACTTACAGAGATTTGTGTAGCTGGGATAGATGTGCTTCTGGAAAGAATGAAGAAAAACTCTAATCAAGCCATGGGGATTCTGGATGATTTATCCTCAAATTTGGAATGCTGCAGGGATAAGGTACTGCCTTTGAAGGTTTTTGATTTTGCAATAGATGCACTAGCTCATGATAGTGCTAAAGTGCGCACTCCAGCCTGCGTTTTCCTGGAAAATATATTTTGTTCTATGAAGAATTTGAGTGCAGGTCATTTTATGAGTGAAACTGTCGTCCTTCCTTTGGTTCAGCTTTTGTGCAACTCCTGTATGTCAGTCCAGATTTCTTCTTTACGAGCAATCAGCAATGTGGCTGTTGATTTTAAGCAACACAAGTCACTGTTTACACAAAGTAAATGCGTGAACATCTGGTTTTGCTTCAAAGTCGATGGAATCCACCATCTGTGTTTGGGGAGTATATTTCTTTCTCATGGATACTTCTTTCGCAGATGTTGCTAATAACAGTGTGCAAGTTCAGCTTGGTAATTCACCCCACCACAAGTATTTCTATCCCTTTTATGTGCCGCTTGTATGATTTGCATTGCATCGGGGACCCATCTTCTTTTCCCAGCAGCCATCTGTGTGCATTGCACTTCAGTGAGACCCCATTCCTGCATCCATTTCTATGCATCTTTCTATTGGTGGTATGTGTGGAGGATTGTTGTTGGATTTCTTGGCCATGTATTGGCCTCCTTTTTTGATAGGGAGTCTGTGCTCCACCAAAACCCGATCTAGTCCAGGCATATCTTCGTATGTTCAGACGAAACAATCTTCGAAATCTCTCAACAAATCTATCAAATCCCTCTTTATCTCACCTTCCAACAGTGTGCTTATGAATATCACCTTCGAGTTATCCATGGGAGTCGAACTTTCCATATATACTGCCTTTAAATCCTTGGTGTTTGAGCTCCGAATCTTTATAGGCCCAAAATCTCCATTATAGTATCGGGTTTCAATCGTGTTTGTATTGGGTCGGAATGGCTGTGTGTCAGCTTCCACAATTTTTATTTCCTCTCGCTTCCCAAATAGCAGCAACTGGTGCATTGAAGAGGGAATGCATTGGTTGGCACGAATCCAGTCAATTCCCAGTAAAGCCTGGAAATTAGTAGAAGAGTTTACCACAAAAAAGGCACACAGAGAATATAGACTCTCCACTGTGACGTTGGCTGGGAACACTCCTATGGTTTTGGTTGACTCCCCTGTGAAAGCAGACGCTGATACTTCAGTAGGTATAAGATCTTCTTCTTTCTTTCCCAAGTTTCCCAACATTCCCACTGGCAGTACATTAATTGCTGAGCCATTGTCAATTAGTACCCTTGCCACTGGCTTTCCGTTCAAATGGGCTTTAATGTACAACGGTCTTATGTGTTTTGTCATCTCTGGGATACGTTTCTCTATTATCACTTGTTTTGGTTTGTTTGAGTGTTCTCCTTTTATGATAACACTTGAACTCCCTTCCAGATTTTCGATTTCCCTTTTATCCTGCTTCTCTGACCCGTGATTCACTACTTTAGACTTGTCGTCACTGCACTGCTTAAGTTCTTCTGGAAATATCACCAAGCCTGTGTTGCAGTCAACTGAAATATGAAATTTTCCCACTTGAAAATCGATCGTCCTATTTCTGTGAGCATCACCTTCACTGCTTGAATCCTCACTATCTTTGCCATCCTTGTCCTCCGTGGCTCCCCTGGGTTTGTTATGCTGTTCTGCTAGTTTTGCCCCCCGAGACATCTCTATAGGCTTATGTTTCTTCAGCTGGTTAAGCTCTCCATATGAGTTCTTTGGTGGTAATCTGGGACAGTAACTCTCCTCTTTCTGGATTTTTCTTTGCATTCGACGATTCATGTCGTCTGAGTGATGGGTCTCCCTCATTTTCTTGGGGAAATGTTGATTCCTCGGCCAATTAGCCGTAGATCCGCCAACGTTTCCTCGACTCCCCCTTGAAACATGTTTTGTTGTTGACCCACCATACTTTTTGTGAGCTTCAAACATCTGTCCTTTTGGAATCCAATAGGCCCTGACCATTTTCTCGTTCATCGCCCGCTTCTCATTCAAGAATTTCCTCAAATCTGTGGTGTTCATATTTATGGAAGCTACTGGAGGAAATGGGTCTTCATCTATAGTCATGGAGTTTTGTTTCTCTGAGAATTTCAGCACTCCCTTGTTGATTCTATCCTGCAGAACATTTTTAAAGGCCCAACAAGATTTTGTAGTGTGATTATATGAATCGTGGTACTTACAGTAGTCGCGTCCTTTTGTCTCTTCCCTGGGAGGTACTCGATGGTCTGGCAGGAAGGTAATAAACTTTTCTTTCACTAGATAATCAAAAATCTCATCAGATTTTGAAACATCAAACGTGTACTGCATGCCCTTAGCAGGGAGTGTGTTATTTTCCTTTTCTGACTCCCCCGTCTTTCTTTTGAGTAAAGGGCAGATACATGATCTATTGATACGAAGCTCCGCCAAGGCCACCTCTTCTAAATCCTGATAGTACGAGTCCATCATTGTCTTCTTCTTGTAAGTTTCCTCTTTTAACAACTCTTCATACTCTGATACTTTAGAAGACAATTCAAAGAAGTCTCTAAACTCCCTACCTTGGAATTTCTTCTTCAATTCAAAGTCCAGCCCCTTTTGCGCCATTTTGACGAATTCTGCATCTGGTAGGAAGGCTTTGCATCTATTTTTCATCTTTTTAAACCTATCCACCAACATATCCACAGATTCGTTTTTCTTTTGGTTAATTCTGGATAAATCAGAGATACATACCTCGGGCTCGGTGTGATAAAATTGGATATGAAATTGCCGTTCCATGTCTTGCCAGGTAAGGACAGAATTCCTTGGCAGCAGTGTATACCAAGTAAATGCTGTACCTGTCAGTGTGTCAGGAAATAACCTGAGCTTCAAGTTTGAGAAATTCTCCAGGTTTGCCAACGTCCCGCACTTGATGGTGAATCTGGCAATATGTTCCACTGTTGATTGCCCATCTTCTCCAGAGAATAAGCTGAAATCTGGGATTTTATACCCCCTAGGATAGGGGTTGTTGTGGTCTATCATCTCGGGGTATGGTTTGTGGAATTCGGGACGACCAATTACCCTTAAAGCTGGTCCATACAATTCCTGTACAGTTTCTCTCACCATGTCCAAATTGATTGTTCCTGTTCTGGAGGGGATGGTTGTAGAATTGTGCCCCCCGAGCTTGATAAGCTCCATTATCAGCATTGAGGCCAGTGTTCCCAATTGGGAAACCCATGCCTTCTTCATACAGACCAGGTTGAATCATGGGATTAGTCACACTATAAGGTTGCTGGAGATGGGGTCTCGGGTTTCCATTTCCATTTCCTCTCACCATTACAGGGCTTCTCTCGAAAACAGCTTCGTCCTTTTGATGAGGAGGTGTGTACCTTTCATCCAGGCTTGGGGGAGTTGGGATAGAGCGGCGAGTTTCGCCTGCTCTAGAACTCCCTATGCCTTGTTCCACTCCTTTGTGTTGGAAACTCCCTTGAGTTGTGGATTAAGTAATATGGCTCACCACTGCCTTCACGTAGGCCAGAATACCTTCAACCATCATTTTGGAAGCCTCCTCCATTTCAACAGTATTCTTATCTGGAATTTCTTCATGTGATTCGGCAGGCTGTTTTGCTATTACACGGCCATGGTAGTGGCCTTCAATACGATCCACCATATTTTGGACAGACATTTCCCGATGCTCTTCATCTGCAGGGAGTTCTTCCAATTCAGGCATGCTGTCAAATTCTTGGTTTTTATCAGTTTGCTCTCTTCTTTTAGGCGGCATATCGGTGTCCCACTGGGCGTGCCAAATTTTGTTTGTGTAATTTTGCGAATTGCTGGGCGTGCCAGGCGCTCGTGCGCCAATTCGTGTAAAAAGTGTAAAAATACCTAACTTCTAAAATCAAAACGAAAATAGGAACTAAATTTGACCGTTAGTTCTAATCTCTTAAACGCTATAACACCGAAAAGCAAAAGGAATTAAACTGAAATCCATATGAATAAATCCCTAACAAGGCTTGTATTTTCAACAAACGTAGAAGATTTAAAATATTTCAGAAACTAATAAAAACTGAAGATTGAAATTTGTGCTAGAATATGGAAAAAATCCTAATTGAAATTGAAATTGAAGAAAAGTTGATTGCTGAATTTTGCAGTAAGTTGCAGAGCTTTTGTGCTGAGATTTTTTGATTAGTGATTGATCCTAATTCTCTGTTGATCGTCTTCTCTTTATGTTTCTTAATTGGGGAGTTTACCCATGTTCACACGTTTTGGGCCACGTTCCACAACTCCCAACTGTTTTGGCGCTCACTTCTTTTCTTCCATGGACCGGGTTTGATTATAAATGGATTTGGGCTTTTGGCTGACTAGGCTTCTCGCCTTTCCAATGGGCTAATTATTTTTAAGCACCAACAAATGCCCCCTGCAAGCATGTGGCCTGGTAGGCCATTTGCTTGTATATTGAGTGTTAATCTGCTCCTGTTAATTTACACACCCGGCCCAACCCGATCTTTGAACTTTGATGTCTCCTTAGAAGCATAACAAAATCCCCAATTGCTTGCACGCCTTACAGCGAAATCCCTAAATCAATTCTACTGAATCCCTAATCCATCTCCCGTTGAATCCCCTGCTCATTTCCTGTTGAATACCCCACCAATCCCTTCATCGTCTTCATGGTTTCTAGCCTTCGTTTGGTTCTTGATAATCGGGAAACAGAATATTTTGCAACTTCAAATCGTCTCCCTGTTCATACTTCCGGTGAAGTTCTCGATCAGCAGAATCACAAATTGCTCTCTGTGCTTCGATTCTGGCTAAAAGAGCACTGCTTGCTGCTAGATGACATCTCGAATCATCTTCTCCTACATCACCGTGAAAGAATATTGTGCCTTGGCCACACGTCTGCATTTCTCAGCCCTCCTTTTCCTCTTCATCAGGTCTTGTACTGAAGTATTCTCTTCTTCGGTCTTCCGCTGAAGCTTAATCGAGTGATCGTGCTGATAACGTGTTATAAATTTAAAGAAACATTAATAAACTAAATGAAATAATTACCTCGATAATAACCTTGATTGCTCCTTAATTGCTTCAAATGAAGTCTTGATTTTATGTTAATAGGAAATTATTATTTCTCTATAATTTCCTTGATTTAGAGAGAAGATAATTGGGAGAGAATTTGTATAAATTTGTGTATTTTTACAATGAGATTATAAGCCTATTTATAGGCAAATGAAATGATTAAAATAATATAAAGTCCTAATCACTTCATTGAATAATTAGACATCCAAATTTGACAATTTTGTAGACACCCAAATTTGACAATTTGTAGACATCCAAATTTGATTTCATAATAGAAGTTATATTGTTTATAAAAGAAGAAGAAGATGGAAAAGAAAGAAAGTAACCGTTTGGTTTTTACAATTCCAAAAAATTAAGCCAAAAAAAGTCGGTAAAAAAGTAAGTTCTCAATTCTCCATGCCGCAAGCAATCCTAGGCTTGGCTGTCGGCAACTGAATAGTTTAATGCAGGACCACTAGTAGGGGACCTTCCTTTGAAAAAAGATGTGCCTCCAAGACAAATTGCTGGTAATTTAACACCAGCATATTTTCCTAGTCGAGACTTCTGTTTCACTATACCTCCAGACTAAAAATACCGAAACAATAGGAAAATTAAATATTAATTTCATCACATAAACCAAATCTGATCTAGGTAACAAATTACTAAATCTTTACATAGAATGTCAGACTTCCTATCCATCACCGCCCCACACTTTCTGGGCCAAGAGTTTTACACAAGCATATCATGAGATGTCATGTCAACAATCATTTTGTAAACCGGGTGCATTCAATGCGTCTGCTAAAATCTCAAGATATGTTACATCAACCATAATTTCATAAACCGGATGCATTAAATACGCCCGAGATGTTTGCACGAACATCTTGGATGCATTTACTGCACCTGGTTTACCGGCACATGTTTAGGCTCCCTACCCATTTGTTCATCGTCGTGTCCACGGACAAGTTGGGAAACAAATAGGCGAACATCTCATAGGCGTACAGGTTGGAAAACAAATGGATAGAGAGCCTAATTCTATATATTCACCATATAAATAAACTCGATGAAAGAATCTATATCTTGACTAGATTACATACATAGGGATGATTTGAGATAATACGCGAACATGCATAATATATATTAAGAAAATAATAGAATAATAGAATGGCACAAGTCTTCAAGCACTGGACTCATAATTAGAAAGTTGGGAAAGAGATAAGCCATCATATAGTTAACAAGGATACCATATCAATAAATAACCCAAAAAGAGTAAAATCTTCAAAAAAAACGAGAGTAAAAGATAAATAAAAAAATGAATCTGCCAAACACCTTCACGCAAAGGTCCAGACCATTTGGTGATCTCACAAGGTGCAAGCTCCCATGGTATTCACAAGAATCTCCTCATTTAATGAACGACCTACACATGAACAATCCATGTCTAAAATCTGCCAGTGGGCTTCATATCTCTAAATTTCTCGAGACCATGAAATATATACCTATGAAAACAATTTTGTTGATTTTATTCTCTCCATCTCTCCATTGGCGACTCGGAACAATCTCATATATCTCTCTCACTGCCTGCAAAACAGTGAGAACCTATTCAGAAATGAGAAACTACAGAAAATAATAGTTCACATAAGATTCAAAGCATCTTAATTCTCAACGGTTCTTTTCATTGCACGAAATGAAAACCACAATCAATGTGCATCCATCATTTACAAGCTGGGTCCTCAACAACAAACATGGAAAAATGTA
The DNA here is from genome assembly GCA_001598015.1 of Dorcoceras hygrometricum. Lineage (NCBI taxonomy): Eukaryota > Viridiplantae > Streptophyta > Magnoliopsida > Lamiales > Gesneriaceae > Dorcoceras > Dorcoceras hygrometricum. The sequence goes on along the minus strand of KV010146.1, from coordinate 294,361 downwards.
TAACCTTCATGAAATTTAGTTCAACACAGTACCTGAAGTGTGTAAAGTTGATTCGAATTCCTGACATTTAGAACCCCTTTGCATCGATAAACATCCATACAGTACTTCTTATCCCAAAGAATCTCCTCAATCCACATTCTAACCTAGATGAAAACAGCATCCCTGTTATAATTCCAACATTGGCACTAGAGAAAAAAGGCCTTCTGATAAGCAGAACTGGATGCAAGATTGCTGCTAATCCGTTAAAAGCACATGCTAAATAAATATATATGAAGACCCAATATACCAAAAAACTCAGACATTTTCTACCATTGCATTTTAAGCAAATTAGAAAATAGGTACTCTGGAAAGCCAAACGAGGATGCATTGATTGTTACAGATATCCTGATAACATCTTCATCTAGCAGCCATTTACATAAGTACCTTCTCAAGATCAATTTTCTTTGGCTCACGAATGCACAAGGTTCTCACACCACTATCATGAACATCTGTGGTAGATAGAGTTCTATTTTCTTCCAACAGAGCTTCCAAATGAGTAGTACGCTGAAAATGAAAGGAAAATTTGATGTAGCTCATTCCCTTAATTATTTCACAGGAAACAAGAGAATATGTGATAAGGTGACTAACTGTAGCACCATATGCTTGACGATTCAGTATCATGGACAAGTCAACTTGACACCGCACCGAATGAATAACGTTGGCGAGAGAATTGATACTAAATATATCCATTTCCAAATCTTTCAGAACTGCTTTCGAATCGTCTGAAGACACCAGATCGACCTTATTAAGAATTACTACATCCTGAAAAAAAAAACAAAAATAAAGAAACATTTGAAGTGGTCCTTATCACATAACCCAGAAAAAACCATGAGGACCGTGGATCTTTCGAAACAGAAACGTACACAATGAATGAGAATTACCGCAAATGCTATTTGATGGTACGCTTCTGGAAATGAAGAAGAGTCCTGATTTAATTTGAGCTGATACCTTAGGTTTTTGGCATCCACAACCTACATGAAAAGAACAATTCAAAGACAGAAGCTTCACTAGAAACAAAATGAGATAGGAGTTACAAAGGATTCTATTTGATGGCCATGATACGAAACTCACAGTAACAATAGAGTCCAGCCTGACAGCTGATTCCAATTGGTCATCCAACCAAAGTACAGATGCCAGAGGAGCAGGATTTGCCAAGCCAGTGGTCTCAAGTAATATATGGTCAAGCCTATACAGAACCAAAGAACACAAGTAACTTGTACACTTTCCCCGCGTGATCTGCCACCACTAATCCATTCTATTTCATATGTTTTACAGGCTAAGAATTAATTAGTTTCTGAAGATGTAGGTAGTAACAAATATAAATAAACATCAAAGGCATAATTATTATGGTGCGAGAAACTAAGAATAAGTTTTCAATAGCAGCATATATGTGTACAAGCATATCCTCAAATTGACTTTCTTTAACATACTGTAGTCTAAGGTATGTTGTCTGCACATATATGTAGTTCTTGTTGCAATTACTGTTGAAATCACAAATCAAAGCATTTCCGTGGAACACATGACCACGTCATTTTCTTGATTTCACTTCAGAAACCACATAAAATATAAAAAACATAGAGCGATGCAATTGGAACTCAGAAGAGATATCATTAATTAAAAAAGATGCTTGTACTTGATCATAAGAATAAAATTTTCTTTCAGAAGATATGGACAACCATCTCAATATAAAAAAAAGGAAACATTGCACATGATAATCCGTTTCATCATCAAATTACCATCTAGAAACCAACCCACTAGCTTGCAAGTAATCAATCAGAAACCAAAACGTAGTAATGAAAAGTAAACCTTTCTTTCCTCTGCACGAGTTGCTCTAGAGCCTGCACCAAGCTATGCTTCACAGTGCAGCAAATGCACCCATTTGCTAGCTCAACCCACTCCTCCACAAGTGCCCCGCCTTCTCCTTCATTAATCATTGCTCTCTCCACTCCAATCTCTTCCCCAAACTCGTTTAATATAACTGCAATTCTCTTCCCATGCTGCCCATTCAATATATGGTTCACCAACTACAGGGAAAAGAAAACACGAGCGCAGTTCAATCACACAGTTTAAAATACACAAATGTGCATAAAAGTAAGCAATGCCATCATTAAATTGTCCGATTTTCTTAACGGCAAAAATCTTTCACTCATTAATGAATAGAAATGAATCGCACGGTTCAATCTACTCTCAGAATTCCTCAGAACCGGAAAAAATAGCTTCAAAAAGTACAAGCTACACTTCAGTATCCACACATACTGTATAACTCACAAGGTGATTTTAAACAGCAAGAAATGACAATACAAGAGAAATTGAAGACTCGAGCTTAGCTCAGATCTAGTTAGCATCAGTTAAATCAATTAACAAGCAAGAATTGAGCATTTCTTTGATCTCGCATTAATAAATTCCTGATATTTTTTTTACGGATATATCAATAGTCCTTCGTTAACTAACACCAATCTATTCCTACTTTCGTTCTCTACCGTGGATTTCCCGGCGCCGAGATATCCTGTGATGACGGTGACGCCGACCGCCGGAGCCTCGGAGACATCCATGCTAAGGACCTGATCGGCAACCTGCGACGAACCACGGTCATCAACGACATCATTAATAGAAACTGCGAGCGGCGGCGGCTCCTCGTCGTCCTCGTGTTCCATTTTCGGTCGACCCTGTTTCCAGTACAACTTGGTCAAAACCCGGGGAAAGTTAAGGGACAGTTATTTTCTGGATTGGGTCAGAATTTCCACCCATCACAATTTATGGGTCCACCTGTATCATTAGAACTGTCAAACTACTTGACCTCCACCTATCCCAGAGTTACCCAGTTACAAACAGTGTGGAGAGGGCCAGCCCACCAGTCTAGTGAGCTCATAAAAGCCTTGGCTCACCGGGCACTGCCAATGGGTTGGTAGGGCAACGGGCAGTCCGTCAAAAATAGAATAGTACTGGAGTTTAGAACTTCAAACATAGCACAATTGTGAAATACAAAATGCTCCAACCTCAATAAGAACTCAACATATTTGAAATAATTTATCTGTAAAAGAAATCATCAATAACGCTACAAATAATGTAATCCTTCAAGAAATTTTATCGACCGAAATCCACACATAAATCATTTAAATGTTACATATCTTTTATCAGTAATTTAATTATTCATACACAAATCATACATAAGTACTACATAATACAACCATTATCAAATATAATGATAAACCATTAACTCTATTCCATAAATAAATTCATGTTATGTCATTTTTGTTGCTCTTCCTTTTTTCTTCATGTTCATCAACAACTTCTAAAATAATGGATCCTTCACAAAATAAAGTTGTCTTAATTCTTGCACCATCTTCATTATCTACATCAACATAAAAAAATATAGAAAATCAAAGTTCCAATAAATCAAATAAGTAAAAACAAAATCCATAATTTTTCGATAATTACCATTACAAAATATCTAACCAATTAAGAGTGCAAATAAGAGCTTATACATTTTCAGGAAGGATATAACCTATATACTTGGTGAACACACGGGCAACAATGGAAAAAGCTGATTTTGATGCAACACTAGTTATGAGAATTGCTAAAACATCACATTACATTATTTACAACGAATGAGTACTTATGTCTATGACTCGTCAAATACTCAAAAACATCTGGATCTTCATAATATGCAAATTCAAGCTTTGACTTCTCTAAATAGAGATCCAAATGAGATCTTCCCGCATGTCTTATAGTTTGACTATTATATTGCTTAATTTCTTGCACTAATTGAAGTATGCTAGTAAAATATATAAAAAAATAAAATAAAAGGTTTAAAAGTGTTAGAATACTTACATCAAATATTCTTTTTCCCTTGCATCTAAATGCTCCTTCGCCTTGCATTCGAGGAAGTGTTGTAAAAGGAGATTATGATTGTGAATTTTATTTGTTGCTACCAAAACATTGTTCAGAAAGTTTGTAAAGTTTTATCTTCACAATCAATATCTTCTTTTGGCATTTAAGAGGTTCATTCTAAACATTTTAATAAAATAGCTCAACATACAAAGTTTTACCCGTGCATCAAGAATAGTCCCAAACGCAAATATTGTCCTATATTGAGTCAAAATACTTGTCAAACTTCTCTTTCATTATTTTTACACATGTCAGTATGATGGGAACGAAAACTGGTGAAACACCAGCTCTCATGGATCGATAAACCCAACAAACAGCAGATTTACGTGCATTTAAAAAATTTGAAAAACAACACACAAAAATCAAAAACCAGATCGCGCCTAAGCTGGTCCAGCTCGCGTGCGATTTGGTTTATTAAAAGTGAGCTGAAATAGCTTAGTGTTCTCGAAATGTTTGAGCACCGAGAAGTAGATCAGGTAAGATATAGAATCATGCAGAAAGAACCTAAACTATTCTCTGAAAATCGAAAGCTATTTTAAACAGGTTTAAAGATATGTATGCGATGCAATGCATAAAAGCTGTAAATAAATGTACGCTGCAATTTTTTTATGGAAGTTCGGAGTTGAATCTCCTACGTCTCCCATTCTTTCACACAGGAAGGATCCACTAGATCACCCCGTGTACAGACCCGATCCGACAGCCCTCAAGCTGCGAGAACTCCTAGCCACAAATGCACATCAGCTCACAGGATGCATGTCTAACTAACACTTCTTTTACGTCTCACTGAGAAATACTACAACAGGAACATGTTTAACGTTTCTGTTCAAAAATTTCAAGGAAATTGGTTTTGTTTGTGGTTTTGATTCACTCAGTTAATCTAATCAGATCTCTCTCATATACGTGAGTGGATCGTGTGGGAGAATTATACAGTGTAGCTCACTCTCAAATATGTTTTCACATTCTGGGAAGTGCTTCTCTCTAAGCTGATAACTCATTATCTTTCCTAGCTTGTGCAGTCGAGTATGATTACTCACCGAAGCTCTCGGCTTGTGCACCAGCTCACACCTGGGCACTGACCAGCTGCCACCTGAGTGTGCAAACTTTCAACTATGCACTGCTCTCTGTTTTGTGTTGTGCATCGCACTCTGTCTTGTTTTTGCTCAAATCTTGTGCACATCTATGCTGCTTGCTGTCTGATTGATGTATATAAAGCCTTTTGCAATTCTATCCGTTGGACACAAAGTTGTAGCCGTTGTAAAGTTCTGACAATGCCGTACATTGTGTCCTTTATCATTAAATGCTCTACAAACTTTGCTGACTTTGAGCTATTTTTATTAAATGCTCTGCAGCCATTGCTGACTTTGAGCCTGTGAATCTTTTACCTGATGTGGACAGGACGAAACAAATCGGTTTGAACTAATACAGTACAATCTTCACAACATTTGTGTTCAAACTGCTTTGTTCGTCTGAGTTGGTTTGTTCTTTCTCTAAGCTGATCTTGTCATCTGCTTTGATCTGCTCTAAGATGATCTGATCTGCCTATTCTGTTCTGAGCTGTTCTGTGATCTGCTCTTGTTCACTATCTGCTCTATTATGAACTAAACTGATTCTGTCTGAGCTGTCTCTCTCAGCTGATTTCTAAGCTGGTTTCTTCCCCCAGCTGGTCTCTTCTTTGATTATGTAGACTTGCTTGTGATCTTCTTCCACGACGGTATCCAAGAGTACACTTGACAAATCTTGCACCAGTGATTATATCCCTTCTTCTTTGGATCATCTAAACTTATCTGTTCTTCCTCTGATCTGATTCTGCGCTTGAATACTTGAACCGCTATACTCCTGAGCTGAGCTGATTTTCCTCTGCTGTACCAGCTTGGACCTATGTAAATTGATCGAGTACACCCTGCTCTTGAATTTTTCTTCTCGATCAAATAATCATTCCTCATCTTCATCTTTCACATCATCCACAATAAACCCTTATATTTCATAAGCATATAGCTTAACCAAATTCCCTGATCTGGTTTTCCTCAATCCGAGCTGGTTTGTCATTCACCAGCTTGCTTCTAAGCTGCTCTGATTATGACGGGGCTGCACAATAGATTAAACTGTTAGAAATATACGAACATATTTTGTGTTGATCAAAATTCAGATGTGATCTATTTTACAGATCCAACTCAGTAACTACTACATCTTAATTCAACTAGTTTTCCTTTAACAAAACGTTAATTTTCCAAACTTGCATGAAAAACATATTTGATGTAGGATAAAAAGGACATGAATCAAATTGGTAGTATCATAAAATGGTTCAAGAAACTCACATATTTTCTAACAATTCTTCACTTGAAAAACAATATTTATAGTTCCTATCATTCAATTGAAGAGAACAAAAGCCTTCCTATATTTGTTAACACTATACAACATCAAATAAGTTGAATTCCAACGGGTGGATACATCCAATCACAAACTAATACTTGTGTCAATGCCACAAACTGCTACCACACATTTTTCAAATTTCTTCAGCCAACTCTCTGAACAATTCACACACTTGAAAGATTCTCTAATATCCAAACCTGTTGCATATGTCTTTATTAGCTTGTATTTAAGTTGTAGTTTCTTATTATATTTGGATAAAACATTTGAAGTAGATATGTTGTAACGTACTTGCCAACGATATTTCTTGTTCTATATACTGTTTAATTTTATTTTATATTATTATGTATTAGTATCAATTTTTTTTTCGGTTGTGTAATCAAGAGTAATGAAACTCATCTCAATGTTAGTGAAAGTTCAATAGTTATATCATAATTTTAGCGACGGTTGTATATAAATAGTCGTTATTATTATTGCAGGTTCATATAGAATCATCGCTAATAATAGTGACTGCTAGGATCGATTACCCTCTGTTAATGTATGCAGAAGTTATTTAGTTAATAACCAGCACTTAAGGGGGAGACAATTTAAAAGAGGGAGATTGTTGGATCTGTTTTTACAGATCAGAATCCAAGTTTTGATTCACACAAAATCTGTTACTATTGTACTAACGATTTAACTTAAGTGCGCAGGTTGAGCTGAAAAATACAAACGCTATTTCGAAGGCCTAAACGAAGGAATTTGGCCAAAAAACGGCTTATGCACGACGCAGTTGTGAGTTTTACTCGTTCTCCTGTACATTATTGATGGATGTATCCAATAGAAATATATCTTGGAAAACTTAAATATTTTGTTAGAAACAAAGAACGACCAGAGGCAAACATTGCAGAGGCATATTTGGCAGATGAGTGTGTTCTCTTCTGTTCTCGTTACTTAGAGATGACAAATTCATTTTACAATAAAGGTACAAGACACCAAGAGACTCCAGATGTTGAGTTCCCTTTGTTATTATTGTTCCCACAAGTTGGACGACCTACAAAAGGGCGTGTAGTAGTTACTGTGGACAACAAAACTTTAGATCAAGCTCATATATATATCCTTTCTAATTGTACAATTCTTCAGTCATATCGTGAGTAAGTGTTTTTTTTAATATATGAAATTCCATTTATTGTTTTGTCAATAATAAAAGTTTATAACACTCGGTGCTATTATTTAACAGAGAATTGAAAGACGAGTTGAAGAGAGAACATAGATATGGTCTTCGTCCAAGTACTTCTCAATTGGATCATGATATGATTCGAATGCATTTTCCGGCATGGTTTGCTAGATGTGTAAGTGATATTTTTTAATGAAAAATAGACTGGTTGCATATTATTATCTTAGTAAAAATATATATCTACGTAAAAGTGCAGGTTGATCGGACAAATGAAAGAATTGATGACTTGAATCTACGAGCAATAGCACGTGGTCCAAATCCTATCGCATTTAGTTATCATGGATATAATGTGAATAGTTTTGCATTCGCACAGTTGAATCTGAAGTAAACAAAAAAGTTCAGAACAGTGGGGTCATGATGCAATCACTGCATGATAATGATGATCTTGAGTCACTCTATTATGGTCGATTAACTGATGTTCTCTCACTTGAATATGGTGGTCATGGACGAGTAGTTCTTTTCCGATGTAATTGGGTTAATACTGTTACAAGAATGAAGATTGATCCATTAGGATTTACGACAGTGAACTTTTCACATTTGATACATACTGGAGAACGTGAAGAGCGCGAACCTTTTATTTTGGCTTCACAAGCTCAATTGGTTTATTACGTTCGTGACCCTAAAGACGAAGATTGGTGTTGTGTTATTCACCACACACCAAGAGACACGTACAACATGGGTGGTGGAGATGACAGTGATATTACACAATTCATTCCTAACAATATTTCTAATATCGAATCGTTTTTAGATGGGGAAGATACGAGGGACATTGAGTTAATTAGAAATGATATAGAAGGCGCAATTGTTGATTGTAGGCTTGTGAACAATGAAATTGATTATGATAACTTTATTTGATTTATGTGCTTTTTATGTTACTGAAACTTTCTTGAGATGGCATATCATAAGTTTAACGTGATAAGTTTTGGTCTGAAAGCAAAAGGGCGGGATGAAAGAAACAGAGAAAGTACATTTTGAACACCAATTTTATAAACGTCTTTGTATTGAAATTTATTGCAATAAATTATGTGGATAGGTGAGTAAAACTTATTTATATTTACGAATAAAACGTTTTGTTTGAAAAGACGCTATTCATGTTCAAATGTTAGTTTAAACTAATCACGATAATAAATTACAAGTTGCCACGACGTGAAAAAATTAGTAGACACTTTCTTCAAACGTTGAGTCGAAAAACTGATACAACTTCAGAATTATATAGACATTTAACCTCATGCGGTGTTCATGAAATCTTTCAAAAAACACACAACCAATTCTTGTTATATATCAATCAAGCAAAATATGGAAGTTCCAAACTTTCCCTCCACGAACTTGTTCTCCTTCATATAAAAACAAGTCAACCCAGTATTGTCATAGGGAGACAAAACAATTAATGAAAAACATGCATTATGGAAGACTTTAAAAAGGAATCTCTAGGATTCCGTGAAAAATTTTAGAACTCAGCGATATTATAAAAAGAAATAAATAGAAATTTATTATCTCTACAAAAGTCTATCATTTTAAAAAAGTCACCGGATGTCTACAATGATTACACCCCAGAGCAAAAAGTAAAACTTTTGAGCATGTATATATCCCAAATAATAATTAAATACAATCAATTGATAATTAATATTGATTTATTTGGCAATTTAATATAAAAATATCTATAAAGGAAATGTGGAGATATTATCTATCATAATAATGTATAATAAAGCTAAAAATATTCTAAATTATTTTATTAAAACAATATATCATAATGATACCGGTGTATTGCATTTTCTGAATTAAATAATTTATCATAATACTAGCATTTGTTAAATATAAACATGGCAAACTATCATAATGCTACCATTTGTTAAATATAAACGTGGCAAAAGTTTCTTCTTTCCCAATTCCTATTGCCGCTCATACTCCTGCCCCAAAATCAGACGCTACCTACTTTCTTGTGCAATCAAGCATGTGTATATAGCAATGTGGAGTTTTGGAATAACGGTTCTTATGCAGACATTAAAATCATAAGCGTCTCGCCTCTCACAAGCTCAATAGCGATTTCAGAAGGTAATCTCTGTAAATTTGCTTTCAATAATCTGGATATATTATAGACGCGACACATCATAATAATCAGGCAAAGTTTATGTTGGGATCCTTAACTTTTGTATTTGCTCTCCTTTGATTATTGTATCGGGTGATTGCGAAGAATGACATATTTAAGTTTTGCACTTGCATAATGTCAATAATTTTGAGTTTCAATTCACTCCGAATTTTGAATTGTATTGATTTGTTTACTGTAATATAGTGTATTATGCAATTCATGTCTAAAGTTTGTTTTACTGTAATACAGAGTGGCCATTGTTTCAGCGCATGGTGATTTGACCTTCATATTATAGCACGATTGCATTGATGAATTTGAGATACGGAAGGATTTGGTAAATGAATTTTCAAGAACAACCAAAGTGGGTATCATTGGAAAAACAAATTAACTACTGAGAGTTTTTTACTTGATACAATATGATTTGGAAGTCACTTGAATTTTTGGCTATCTGAACGAGTGAAAAATTTGAAATCCATCAACTCTTCGGTAGTCTTAACTTGATCTGGACACATGAGTTCATGAATGAACTTAATTTTGTAGGCTTTTTGAGAGACATTCTGGATCTTCTACCATATAATCAATACGAAATTTAGTCATGTATCTTTCAACTTTAGGAAATTTTAATCTTGTTATCGGGAGTACTGTTATGACACTACAAATATATGTATGTATGACAGTGTCATACGATATCACGTGAACGGATATACGACCCAATATATATATATATATATATATATATATTGCCGATATTATGGACGCCCACAATGGGCGCCTGTGATGCTCAGCCGAACATCTCATGAAAATCGTAGCAATTTCATGAGATGTTCGGCTGAGCATCTCAGGCGGAACAGGTTGTTCTTGAAAGTGCATAATAAATTAAAAATTTTAAACGGTTTTAAAATACCTTCTGCTCTGATAGTCGTTTTTTTCGAAAGTTTATCTATGCTACAAAATCGTTTTGAAGTGTTTTAAAACTCACTCTATGAAGATATGTGGAGTAATGATTTTTGAATAGCAGAACACTGGACCAAGAGTGACAGGTGTGACAACATCTCTTATGTCGAGCTGACAGATTGCGCGAGATCTGTGGACGGCAAGACCTCTTACATTGGTTCCGTTGAAAGAATAACGCCTATAACGGTATTCGAGAGAAGCGGAAGAGATTCTATCAATTAAAATATCATTTATCCTCCGGTCCATATCCATATATTTATATGACACAGAACCTATATATTAGTATACTACAACGAAGCAAAGTTGCAATGAGTAAAAGGGAAAGAAAACATGTAGAGGTGGACATCAAAATTCGAGAAGCCTGACTATCGGATGAAACCCCGATTTATTATATCTTTTTAAAAAAATTATTTTATTATATTATTCAATGTTTTATAATATTATTCTGAGAACCCTTGATTTAATCCAATGACATGATATAATGAGCTACATAAGATTTTTAACATGGAACCATGCATTAATCAACGTTAAAAAAATTTGATTCAGTCAACATATTTATGCGTTTGAATCAACCTTTGGTGGAAGTAATATAAAGATAGGATCAAATAAATCACATAAATTTACATTTATCCTTTCCCCCACTTTATAAATCACCCAACAAATCAAGATCGATGTCGCTTCTGCTTTATGAGTATGGTTTAATTTCATTAATTATTTGAAAACTAGTGGTATATTATTAAATTTCATTTTGAATCTCAAGTCCAATATAATATAAATCTTTCAGTCTTGAGCTTATCCTTGGTTGTGCGGAGAGTAAATGTGACAAGCAAGTTGAAGCACGTTCATGCGGTAAAATTTGGGTTTTTTAACTGTTTACGGTAAAACATATTTTTTTTTTATAAAATACGGTAAAATGGGTACGTTTAGCAAAGTAATGTATACGGAGGGCGTGATTGAATTTTTTTTAAAAAAAAACAAGCAAGTCACGTCGTCTCAACCGGCGTGACTTGCACATTTTTTTTTTAAGAAAAGGTAGTCACGCCCATCACATGGGCGTGACTTCAAATTATAATTTTTTTTTGTCTTGGGTTTGAGGAGCCGCTGCTGCAAGGATTAGTACACAAACACTTGTGGATCTGTCATCATGTCTTTAAAACACACACAAAAAAATTTAAATAAAAAAAAAAAGAAAAACGAATAGTGAAAGGATAGGCATCGATCAATTTCAATAATTATGAGTTGAGAAACCCATGAAAAGACTTAACAATGACAATGTTGGCATGTGCATGGCACGAATTGTGGTACAATATAAATCTGTTGATGGAAATATGATAAGTTATTCATATGCAGTTTCTCCGAATTTTGAAACAAATGGCTTATAAAAAATTTTATAAACTTCTAGACTTAGAAACTATTATAAAAAATTTTTAAAGATTTTAGGTTAAATTTTAAAGATAAATTTAGCTCTTCGATATATTTTAAAAAATTTAAAATATTAATCTGTTTGTTTATAAATTTTTTTTATCATAAATATGCTTCCATATTGATTGAAGAGAATCTTCCGTTTCTTACATATTATGTGGAGTAATCTTATAAGTATACTGATTTTTTAATAATTAGTTTTAGCACTCGATATTTATAATTTTTTTAGTTATTAGTCTTAGTACTCGATATTATAAAAAGACTTTGGTTATTAGTATTAATAATTTTTTAGTTATTAGTATTAGTACTCGATATTGACATTTGTAACAAAAACATCATCCAATTCACTTCAGTGCTCTATTCAAGATATGCTATATTGTTATTAATGTAGTCTATAATATGTGCTATTTAAATAACAGGAAAAATTAAAGTTGGTCATAGTAAATAAATTTGCTGCACTGCCTGCACAAATAACACTGCTTTTTAGTGTTTGTGTACTATTCCTTGCAGGAAGCGGCTCCTCAAACCCAAGAAAAGGAGCTCTCAAACGCCATACTTTTTTTTAAAAAAAAATTATAATTTGAAGTAACGCCCATCGTATGGGCGTGACTACCTTTTCTTAAAAAAAAAAAATGTGCAAGTCACGCCGATTGGGACGGCGTGACTTGCTTGTTTTTTTTAAAAAAAATTCAATCACGCCCTCACGGAGGGCGTGATACATTACTTTGCTAAACGTACCCATTTCACCGTATTTTATAAAAAAAAAATTTTTTTTACCGTAAACAGTTAAAAAACCCATATGGTTGTCTAGCTGAGCTGGACTTGGATCTCGAAATAGAATCTGACCATTTATGGCGATGATTTAAAAATTATGACAGAAAATTGGGAGCAAGATTTCAGATTGATATCCAGTTATGACAAACACTTTCTCCGACTCAATAAAATAAATAAAATAATATCCGGTTACAATCTTTTATATTTTAACTTTTTTTTAAGTTAACCCATTAATGGGCTAACCCTATATAGGTTAGAGGCCGTTTGGCCCATACATATTGATAAATCGAGGGATATACATAAGTAGGCAGGGATCCGAGGGAGATGATCCATATAACAGATTATTTCAGCTTTTTTCTTACACAGTATTTTGGTTTATTTGTATGTCAAATATAAAAGAAAATTTGCCTCCCCATTCAATTCAGTTGATTTGTAGGAAAAGAAAAACTTACTGACACGAACAAATAATAATATCCAGTTATTTTATCTGGATTTATCAGAATATTATATTTATAATATGTTATTCACATGATAAATAGTATGTATCAAATAACGAACTAGTTTATTTTAACATACGAGTATTTCTGACAGGTGGCTGACAAATAATGATGATTGATGAATAATGGAAAGCTGCAGTGTGAATTCCCCGACAGACAGCTCGCTGTTCCTTTTAACTTTCAATATAATTTTGTCCAATTTTTCTGCATCTAGTTCACATGACACCATCCACAACTATTTAATGCAAAAAGAATAATTTATGAATGTCTGGATAATAGATAAATTACCGACACATAAATTAATCACGAGATGAATCCATATTTATTATAGAGTAAAATAGCATATAATTTAGTCTGTTCTCGTTTTTTGTTAGGTTAGTGGTCCAATAAGTTCATATTTAGTTACTTTTTTTTTTATCGAAATGGTGACATTATATAAAAAGATCCAATGTACCTATCTTAGTAGTCTAGTAAAAATTAATGTTTTTTTTATAATACTATGGGACCATTTGTCCCATTATATAGTAGTATAATCTTATACAAATCCTATCATATCTTATAGTTTATTTATCATCAATCAAATTTTTAATTATTTATCTTATATAAATCAAATTATTAATATAAAATTACTATATTATCCCTCGTCATCTTCATTTTGTTATATTTATTAATTTTTATATATATAAATACTTTATCCCAAATTTAATCGACAAAATCAAACATATTACTCTTATCAAACACATTCTCTATCCAACTCAATCCTTTTATAATCGAACAAGTTATTATTAATCATATCCTATCATATCTCATCCAGCGAGACAAATAATTGCACCAAATTTGGATTTTAAAAATACAAAACAAATCAATTTTGCCTATGTATTATCTTAATTTTGAATATCTGTGACATAAATGGGAAAGCATCCATAAAGTTTAATGAGCACAATTTTTTGATAGTGACTATATATGTGTACAAGCTGGAATTTCTTTTTATGGCTTTGTTGTATGTGAATTCCGTTTCTAATTATTGTGGACTCGTTTCACATCATAGAGGTCAAAACAATTTATGGCTACGGAATAATTGATGGGCGTGAAAATTTAATTTGGAAATTATTGGAAAAATGATTTTGAGTATGAAATATGCGAATTATATCTATAGTTGATGGAACCATAACTTTCAGTCGGACTCCCGTTTTAACTTATTTGATTAATCACCTACGCCGAATTTTTTTATTAATTGCAACAAGTTTTGAAATTTTAATTATCTCCCATTATATTTTTTTATTTATATATTTTTTTAGTGAATATGATTCCTAGACATAGGTCCCAAAATCTCACGGATCTAGCAATTGACCTCTAATTTGGTTTTCGAATAACAAATCGTTGCAAGCTGGGAGAAGGGAGCTAACCTTTAAAATCCTATAAAATCATATTTGAAGCAATTTCACCAATTTTACGTTTTAACCTTAATACATAGTACATATTATTTTCCATTTTATAAAATAAAAAATTATATAATGGTGTTTTTTGTTCTTAATCCAAAACCCAGCCGCCCTGAATTATATTATATTGGACTCATATTTATTAGAGTCAAACTAGAGTAGACCTACTGTGGAGAACACTCTTGAAATCTAATTTTTCATTTCCAAGACTTGAGCTTGCTGTCTTACTTGATAAGAATCAATCTCTTTATCACCCGAATCAGAGATATATATACATCATAATGTTAAATACTATATTGATGTGTGAAATCATATAAAAAATTTCCCATGGTACCCAAACTTTGACTCATCTTCTTTAATCAAGTTCTCAAGTTAATGAATTACCCATTTTTTTCTTCAATTTCTCTGTCCCTATGTTCTCACCCTTTTCAAATTAATCGATTATTAATTATTAAATCACCTATACATGTTTTTTAGCTCATAACTCTCATTATTACCTTCGGGAAATTCTCAATCCTGTCTAGAGAAACATATCAAATACTCATATGATGAGATAAACGGTAGAAACTCAAAACGAAGGTGAAGCTCCGTTTCAGCTCGCTGTACGAGGTGCTGCTGTGGTCTTTCGACCACCGTAGGGAAAATGACCCGAAAGCCGATATCCGGGTTGGAATTTGGTCGTCTATGCTCCTTAAACAGGCATAAATTTTGATCCGTTAATAGCTGCGGAAGCTTCAGTCTGCTCACGCCAAGCTTTTTCCGAGATCTACGGAGAATTTATAATTATAAAGACATAAAATTAAGTATTATAAGATAAATAGAAAAAAAATATCATCACTTCACGTATATAATATTATCATCATTATATTTTACACACGCAAATGCATATGCATATTCACTTGTATACCTAATATACACACGTAAGTTAAATATAGTACAAACTGGCGTGGTAATCTTGTTGTCATGGATCCACTTAGCTCCTCTTTTATCTCTTGTAAGTTTCATCAACCGCTGGATGATTTGACTCGGTTATCTTTCAAATTTTGACAAAAAATAAATCGGAAAATGGCAATTAAGAATCGTGCAAGTATTTCAAAAAAACCTATATTACACCATACCGATAAAATCATCATTCGTTAAGGCAGTCACAAAGGGAAAGAAAGCTTTTATATATGGAAGTTTTCACAAGTAAAAATGATTTGTCAAAAATTCAACTTCGTAATCATTTCGAATACTATAATATAATTAAGTCAGAATAATTTCAGGAGTACAAATAAATAAAAAATATACAGATATATTTATTTATTTGAAAAATATAAAATTCTTCTTTGTTGTGCCTATATATATCTGGCAAAGTATGTGTGAGTTAACTCCTTACGTACAACAATCGCCTTCACCATCTCCCTCCTCTCTCTCTCTCTCTCTCTCTCTCTCTCTCTCTGCCTTTTTTCACAGACAAACCCACAGAACAACACTCCACCATTTTTGCGAGCTTCACTAGATTACATTCAAGATTTCAATTTGTCACCTTCCCGTTTCTCTTCTATATAACAGTTCTTCATATTCTTCCATCTTTCTTACATAAATATACGTAGATTCAATATCTGCAATGTGGCTCAAGAAAGGTGGTTTTCTTATATTTGTGTTTATTGTGGCTGTTGAAATCCAAGGATGCTGCGGACAGAATATCAGCAGACGAAGCTTCCCCGATGGTTTTGTTTTTGGGACCGCGTCTTCTGCTTATCAGGTTAGTTTTTTTTGTTTTTTTATTTTACATTTTACTTTTTAAATATTCTTGATTGAATATGCATATTCATGTTTCATTTTATTATTTTCATGAAATTATTGATGTTTCTGTTAATTAAGAATTTCGAATAACGACTCATTTCTATCGTATACAATTTTACATGAACGCTAGTTTTGCTGGTTAGATTCTTAGTGGAACTCAAATATGTTGGATATTATTTTTAATGACGTTAGAGTAAATTATTTTTACTCGATAATACTCGCTTGAAGTATTAATATAACTTAACGTCTAAACTACCTACCACTCCAGCCATAGTTTATAGTTTAAATTTAGGAATGTTAGATCTCCGGGTCGTAAAATAGATGAGTTGAGCTGACAATTTTGAATCTTTTAAGATACTCTCGACTAGCCAAAAACAAAAAAGATTGGCTTGGCCGTTGTCGAGTCCACCGTGCCACCTAAACTAGATTGATACAGAAAAAAATGCGGAAAGATTGATTAAACTGAATTTTTATTAACAAATGTATAGTAGCTTGTATTAAGTTTATGAAAAATTGGATCGAACCCTTGTAATTAATTTTCCCAAAAATTATAGTCAATAGTTATATTACAACTATGATATTCGAAACCGTGTAGGGCAATCATCATATATATACCACTTTCTTAACAAAGAACAATGATTGCAGAATTATTATGCCTCAACTTTCATTCCAATCATTACACAACATTGAATACATCGTATTAGCTCTCATATTTTAAAACCAATGTTTTCGTTTTTTTTTTAAGTTTAGCTCGTTAATAGGCTAACCTTCTATATAGGCCAGTAGCCCCTTGACCCATATAGATTTTTAAATCGAGAGATATGCACGAGTAGTCAGGGGCCCAAGGGAGAAGACTTATATAACGGTCTAACTCCCAAAGCATATCCCACAATATTTCACTGGGTAAAATATACTCCACACGAGAATCGAACCCGTGAAGTATGGAATGTTACTCCCACATCATCCCAAGTCTTACCAACTCGCATGTACCCCAGAGTGCAAACCATTGTTTTCGTAACTAGCTGGTAAGCTGCTAATATTTAAAAATAGTCTAATCGATTCAACTGAACGGTCTAATCGGAATACTGTATATTTAACTAAATATTACATTAATATAATAAATAATATGTTTTAAACTATAAATAGTTATGTGAAAATATAATGAGAAATATTAGTTTGATTGATAAAATAATAAGAAAACAAATTTTTTCAAAAATAGTGAAAATCGGTTGAATTGGTGAACCGGATTTTGGTCGATTTGACTTGTCAAACTGAAAAATGATTATATTACCTTTATCGGATAGTACCAACGATCGATTTCTGGCTAAATCAATCGAACCGATCGATCCGATTTTAAAATAATGTTTTAAACCATATAGCAGAGTGGCCCGTATATGCTCCATGTGTCGGACGACCCCATTAAACTTTAAATCTAACTCAATATCAAATATAAAATAACTAAAGGTAAAGTGGAAGTTAATTCTAACGTGTGCGTCCCTTCCATATTGTTATATTGTTTATTGTATATATAATAAATATCTATAATCCCAATTTGTTTCACTTGAAAGACACCTCCTTTTTTTATTTTAATTTTTTTGAAAGACACCTCATTCAAACTTTACTAAGAAACTTATCCATCTCCATAAGAGAGTTCCTTTCGTTTGAATTGACACGGCAATATTCGTGTAAAGAGACAAACGTAAATTAAAAGGATTTATCATTTAGTTGAGTTTCACTTATATATGGACAAGGGTGACTACAAATAAAAAACGGTAGCAATATTTTGGTAGAATTTTATTTCCAAAAGTCCATGATTACTAGTAAGTTCTCAAATATTATATAATTGTAACTGTAATATTAAAGATATATATATAAATATGCTAAATTTGGAGATTAATAATTAGGCGTTTTCTAGATTCGAGATGTTGGGAAAAAGTAAAAATAGTTGGGAGGCCTGTGAAAGAACACACCTAAAATTTAATTTCTTAGAGTGAATTATATTTATCTCATCCAAGATTTGTCAATACAATAGAAGAAACCAAATTATATTTAAATATTACTCTTGCCTCACTTTTAGACTTGTGAAAAGAAACAAATAAATCTAGTAATAACTCCTAAAATTACGAATCACGTATGAAGCTTGAAACTATCTTACATTTTACCCCCTTAATTTCCATTTTTCTTACATTTTTAAAGAATTAAATATAAGAAAGTAGTGACAGAGTGTAAAGCATTTTAAAGTTATTTTTTTTCACAAACTAATATATAGTTTTTTTTCTTAATATAATATAAGAAATCTCAGGGAATGTAAAAACCAATTTTTAAATCGTCTGCCAAGTTTATTGAAACTGCTTAATTCTGATATAAGCTCTCCTTCCTTGAGCTTAATTTGATTCATATTGTTGGTTAGTATGAAGGAGCTGTGAAGGAGGATGGAAGAGGCCAAACTATATGGGACACATTTGCTCACACTTTTGGTATGTAATAATTAAAATCTACAAGTTTTGTATTCATAAATTTAGAAAACTGTGATCAAGTTATATATTTAACTTCAGCTGATATACCAAAAATATTACTTCATAGTAACTTAACATCATAATGTTTTTATTATTGTCGCAGGAAAAGTACTTGATTTTAGCAACGCGGACGTTGCTAACAATCAATATCACCTCTATTCTGTAAGTCTTGTGCTCTATATCAATCTCTAATATGTTCCCCTAATCCTGATCACAGAAGAATATAATTTTAAAACCAATTCATACAGGGGGATATACAACTTATGAAAGATATGGGCATGGATGCCTACAGGTTTTCAATCGCCTGGTCCAGGATTTACCCTAGTAAGATTATAATATTTACGTATATAATTTTGATATGCCGTACACCTTTTGGTGGATATCTTACGGGGGACATCCAAGATGTTCGGCCCCACAAGTTGCTCACCGAGAGGTGTACATGATAAAAGAGTAAAATGATTATTGTCTCTACATATTATGTATTTCAAGAAACTAGCTAGTATGCCATTGAAGTAGTTATGAGTAATTTTGGGTATATGTGAGCAGATGGAACAGGGAAAATCAATCAGGCTGGAGTGGATCATTACAACAATTTCATCAATGCTTTATTAGCCAATGGTGATAATTGTTTTTCTTCTTCTTGATGATTAATGAAGAACTTTAGTATGTTAGTTACAATTTTTGTATGTAGGGATCGAACCATATGTGACACTATACCATTGGGACCTTCCCCAAAGTCTGGAAGACAAATACGCAGGCTGGTTGGATCCTCAAAGCATGTAATATATAGTACAATCTATTCCAATGAAATTGATTCAAATTTGAGCTCTCTGAAATGGCATGCACGACACTATATTTTTTGACAGAAAGGACTTCACATTGTATGCGGAGACTTGCTTCAGGGAGTTTGGGGACAGAGTGAAGCACTGGATCACTTTCAATGAGCCACACACCTTTGCTGTGCAAGGATATGATGTCGGGCTTCAGGCCCCAAGCCGGTGTTCCATCATTCTCCATGCATTTTGCAGGGCTGGGAACTCTGCCACGGAGCCTTATATCGTCGCCCACAACGTGCTTCTTTCGCATGCTTCTGTTGTTGCTGTTTACAAGCAAAAATATCAGGTAATGAAATGTTGTGCCTGCTTCTTTCCAACTTCTTCTCATCCTTTGGTCGTTTGGTTAGTGCGATGGGTGTATGTCGAATAGTTAGTTGGCTTTGATTTTATTTTCCTTCTGTCATACTTTTGGTATGTTTTGGGTTGTTTGGTTTAGCCACATCAACGTGGTTCAATCGGAATAAGCCTGGATTCCTTTTGGTATGAACCGACTTCGAACTCCTCCGCTGACATCGAAGCAACACAAAGGAGCTTAGATTTCAACTTGGGTTGGTAAGTACTTCTACTAATCTGACATCTGATCTCTACTGATTCGATTCACCAATATATATTTACAACATTTAACGATGTTCTTTACAGGTTTATTGAGCCTTTGATATTTGGCGACTATCCACGCTCAATGAGGACAAGAGTGGGGAGCCGGCTGCCAAGATTCACAAAGTCTGAGTCCAAACAATTGAAGGGCTCTTTTGATTTCATAGGCATAAATCACTACACCACATGGTACGCGAGCGTCAACAACACAAACATCATCGGTGTCTTGCTCAACGACTCCCTTGCAGATTCCGGTGCCTCTTCTCTGCGTATGTGAATCTATATTTCACATTTTCAGTTAGCATCATATAAACGACCTTTTGCTACATTTCTGAATTATTTCCTGGATGCTTTTTCTGCAGCATTTAAAAATGGGAAGCCTATAGCTGACAGGGTATGTATGGCTTCCAAAAACTACATATTTCATAGTTACTATTTAGTTGTTTCTGCGCATTTATGTTCTTTTGACGATATATAAGTTATATAGGGTGATGTGATCAATTGATTTTGTTTGGTTGCAGGCAAATTCTATTTGGTTGTATATCGTGCCTCATGGAATAAGAAGTTTGATGAATTACATCAAGCAGAAATACGATAATCCTCTGATAATAATTACCGAAAACGGTAAGCAATTCTTGATATTTAGAGTCCTCCTTCAAATAGAATTTATAAATGAGACTTACATTCCATTCCAAGACAATAACACAAGAAAGAACAAAGTATTTTCCCAAATATAAAGTATAGAGCCTCTAGATAATAAACATATGTTTCGATAAGTATTTTGAAATCTTTTTAGTGTTCTAAGCAGAAAGAAAAATTAAAAGTATTGTAGAATGTTTATGAAAAAGTTTAAATACTTTTATAAAGACATTTTATAACTAATCGTCTTACCGATCTATTTATAGTAGATATATTCTTATCATTTGAAATTAAATTGGCTCCGTACCAATGGTTTAATTTTAGCGATTTATCAATTTTTTACATCAGTTATTATTTTTATATAGGCATGGATGATGCAAACAACCCATTCACATCCATTAAGGATGCTCTCAAGGACGAGAAGAGGATCAAGTACCATAATGACTATCTAACAAACTTGTTAGCTGCAATCAAGTGAGTTCACTTTGAACATAAAACTTTTTTTCTATGTTCATTTCTTGAAAACATCATTGTTATTTGTATAATTACATAACAAGATATCATCTACTTGAATATTTACAGAGAAGATGGTTGCAATGTCAGAGGGTACTTTGTATGGTCTTTGCTTGATAATTGGGAATGGGGAGCTGGATTCAGTGCAAGATTTGGTCTATTCTATGTGGATTACAATGACAACTTGAAGAGATACGCCAAGGATTCAGTGAAATGGTTCAAGAATTTCTTGACTTCTTGATTAGTTCGATTTTATTAGTGAAACACAGAAGCAAACAAGTTGCTGGTAAAATATATTATATATGTATGTGTATCTATAGACTATTACTGGAGTGTCGGTTTGATTTTCAAAGTTTCTTATAAATGTTATTTATTACGACAATATATACACCTCTTCTTTATATATTTTATTTAAGAGAATTATTTTATCCAGACAAATTTGTTTTATCGAAAGAGTTTTGTTATCCAAAGAAGTTATTTTGTCCGACAAATGTGTTTAACCGGAGTTCATGTTATAAGGAATATGTTATATATGTATGTGCATCTATACGCTGCGTTTGGTACGACAGATTGATAAGGATTGGTAAACTATCCTGTGTTTGACTCGTTGGTTGCACAATTCTGTCGAATCCTCGGACGCTTGATTGTCTACTATTCCTGCTTCATTCGTGTGATTAATCATCCTTTCGAATTTGAAGGTACTAGTTGTCCGCAGTTACTGTTTGGAATTAAATTGAGAAATGTCGCACTTTTACCCCTGCTAACCCTTCTCACAATACACAGAAGATCTATCGACATAGGTGTGCTCGGCTTCTCTCGTCCTGCAGCTCTTGCGAAATCGGGTAGTAGAAGAACGGTTATCGGCGTTGCAGGTATGTTCAGATTGACAATTTTTCTGTGACCTACGGTTCTATCTGCCTTGTGAATGATACACCTTCTGTTGTGCAAGTCTGTTGGAGCAGTAACCCATACCATTTTTGTTATGTTTTATGTTTCTGTAAACTGGCTGTTCAAGATTTCAATACCATTTACTAGCTCTGATTTCAATTGAGATGAACTAGTTCTACTACGGTTTGACAGACTGTGTACAAGGTAAAAAGATGTTAAAGACTGATGTCTCGATTTTTACTTACTATGAAACTTGTCTTAAAGCTTTCGAACAAGAATAATTCAATGTTGATATAAGCCGCATGTTTGGAGCAGAAGTTGCTTATGCTCACTGGTGGTTGACCCGGAAGTATGCCTGTCAGTATGATGAGAAAAGAGTGTCTATAATTAAAAGTTTGTGGTCCTGCTTCCAGAATTTATTGATAATTTTTTTTGTAAACAGAATGCGACTTATTGCTCGAAAGATAAAGTATTTTAGATTTTAGATGCTTCCGAATTTCATAATAAATCTTCCTCGAATTTGGGTGGATAAAGGTAGGATCCAACCCTTTTTGTAAGAGTCTTCTATGTTGGAAAATATGTAATGAGCTGGGAAATATGAAAACATAATTATTGAACCTGAACAGTTAATTAGGATTGAGTTGTTATGAGCTTCCAAATTCTGGTGAAAGTATTTCTAATGTGTTGTAGGGCCAGAAAACAACTGTGAGAATATTGTCTCTAAAATTATTTACGATATCTGAAGACACTCTTTTATGTCGACATGTGGCCACCGTATGTTGTTATATTGCTTGTCCACTGTTTAAATTGTCATGATATTGACTTACAGAAGCTTATTTTGTTTTTTTTCCAATTGTGCATGCAAGATGGATACTAAACATAAAAACATTCTTTTTCTTGTGCTCGTACATCAAATATGTGTCGAAATTTTTTGTACGTATTGCTTTTGATACGACAACGTATGAGAAGAACTCCGAAGGAACGTCGTCTTCCTCGTTATACAAATGCATCGTACAGTATGACACGCAGAATTAGTGCCCAGTTGAGTCATATGCACCGAATCATTGAAGCAGGAGATTGTCAATGTGTTGTGAACTTGCGTATGAATCGCAACACTTTCGAAAGATTGTGCTACATTTTAAGAAATTTAGGAGGACTAGTAGAGTCTAGACATGTCTCTGTGCAAGAGAAGGTTGCCATGTTTTTGTCAATACTAGCCCACCATAAAAAAAACCGAGTCGTAAGCCACGATTACATGCGTAGTGGTCAGACAATCAGTGCACATTTTCACGAAGTCATCCGGTCTCTATTGAAGCTACATCAGATCTTTCTTGTGAAGCCGAGTCCTGTGGATGAAACTTGTGGGCACGAGAATTGGAAGTGGTTCAAGGTATTACACTCTTGACATCTCCTTCTGAGTTTAGAATAAATTAGAACCCTCGAAATGCAGTGAATGTTGAAATCTGACGTATCATAAGCAGTAATATCTTTCTTGATTGCAGGGTTGTTTAGGTGCAATTGATGGAACACATATTGCTGTACATGTACCCGTACAAGACAAAGCAAGATATAAAACAAGAAAAGGAACAATTACAGTCAATGTTTTGGGAGTCTGTGACATGAATATGAACTTCATTTACGCTCTCACTGGGTGGGAGGGTTCCGCATCTGATGCAAGGGTTCTAAGAGATGCATTGACTCGGGAAGATTCATTCAAAGTTCCAAGAGATTTTCATTGTTCTTTAAAATTTGAAAAGTGCTTTTGAACAGTGAGAAGCTTTATAGAAATTAAATATAACGTCATCAAAATTTTATTTGTTATGTCGTGAGTATTTGATTATGTTGGTAGGTTGCTACTATTTATGCGACAACGGCTACGCAAATGTAGAGGGTTTCTTGACGCCATATAGGAGAGTGCGTTATCATAGAGATGCATGGGGGAATCGTGCATGTGGTCCCCAAGACCACAAGGAACTATTCAACTGGAGACACTCACAAGATAGGAACACAAATGAAAGAGCATTTGGTCTGCTTAAAAAAAGGAGTGCGTTATCATAGAGATGCATGGGGGAATCGTGCATGTGGTCCCCAAGACCACAAGGAACTATTCAACTGGAGACACTCACAAGATAGGAACACAAATGAAAGAGCATTTGGTCTGCTTAAAAAAAGATGGGTCATTCTTCGAAGTCCATCTTTCTACCCTTTGCGCATTCAAAACCAAATAATACTAGCTTGTATCTTATTACATAATTTTATCCGCACGCAGATGCCGGAAGATCCCATTGAAGAAGTTGATGAAGAAGTTAACAGTCCCTCCCAGGAAACCGGGCATGAGTTCATATACACTTTAGAGGCGTCTGTGGGATGGGATTGTTGGAGAGATGAGTTGGCTCTAACAATGTGGAACATGAATAGTTAAACGTTTTCAGTTGTAACATGTTATATTACCAACTGTGTTTGGATTGAATTTAGGTGTTTAAGCTGAATTATATGTCTGTATGTTGAACTAAGTGTTGCACATTTCTGTATGGAATGGTATTAAGTGTGTTTACGAATCAATTGATACAAATAAATGGTTGTTATAATACATTAATACTAGGAATCCAACTGTGTTAAACGAATATATAACAGCTTCGTTAACGATGCATTGCAGGTGTTTTGTTAGAAGACCTACTTCGATATGGAAAGTGGAGAAACCTGTGGGAGTGTAATAGGTCGGACGAAGAAAGTGGATAAGACTAGGCGTACATTAAGTGAACGTGAAGAGGACGTACTGATTACAACACTAAAAGATATGATATCAAAAGGGCGGAAAAGTGAAAATGGATTTAAGGCTGGGTATTTAACTTTGTTGGAGTCTGCAATGCATGCAGTCATTCCAGGTTGTACTTTACGTGGAAATCCTCACATCAACTCGAAGGTGCACGTCTGGAAGAAAACATACAGTACGTTAGTTACGTTGTTAGGCAAAAGCGATGTGGGGTGGAATGATATCGACAATACCGTAGAAGCAACTGATGACACATGGGATACAATTATAAAGGTTAATACGACTTCAATTTAACAATTACCATTTCTGTTGCAATGCATAATACAATGTTGTGAACACAGACGAACTCTAATTTCCGAACCATGCGACAAAAGCAGTGGACTCATTACCCAGACTGGTGCGAGATATTCGGAAACGATCGTGCAACTGGCGAGCACTCCCAATCGTTTGAGAATGCTTTGCAAGATGTGCTAAAACTCAATGATGATGTACCTAATGATTTGCAGTTTGGAGATGCATTCGCAGGTGATACTCAACATGGTGACGATGATTCAATCTCTGAAACAACCACTCCATCATCTAAACCGAAGGTAGCTACTACGTCGAAGAAGAGAAAGCGAAAGCAAAACAATGAAGTGGATGACGCCATTGTCACCGCCATCAACAACCTTGCAGATATAACCAAGGTCACAATGAATGATTTGGTGAAGCATCTTTCAGGTCCTGATAATTTAGCAGATGTGCAGGACGTTGTGTTGGATGCATTGCAAGGGATGAGTGAACTTTCTGAGGACGAACAGGTTATCGCAGCTCAGTTGTTATTCAACAATCACAACAACATGGCTTTGTTCAAGCGTTTAAATGACAAGGGAAAACTCTGCTTGGTTAGAAGGTTACTTCGTGGTGATTGAATTACACTCTTTAGGGTGAAGATGATTTGTAGAAAACAATATGTTATTTCTTGTAACTGGTGCGACTTTTGAACAAGCAGTGTTCATATCGTATGCCATGCTGTAGTTGTAGTTTTTGTAAATTGGATGGTTACAAGAATGTTGTTCTTGTGTTTTGGATGTTTACCCTTGCATATTCAATAGTTCTTGTAAATTGGATGGTTACCAGAATGTTGTTGTAGCGTCTTGGAGGTTTACCCTTGCATATCCAATAATGTATTTTGGAAACTTTAAATTGGATGGTTAGAAGAAAAATGAATCTGTGGCATGTTCTATTATGCATGTGTTACATAATTTGGTGTTATTTTTAGTTGTAGGTGCTATATGGAACCTGGAGGTAATGACATATTTGGATTTAAAAACTCTTGCCAACACTGTTGTAACCAACTTCCGTGGAGCTGGACTGTGGCCTATGTTCATGTGTCGTTCTAGTGTATTTTGAAGCATCCATAGATGTATAGAGCAACAGATATTTAGTTGAAGACACCATTTTGCATCAATTAGCTTGAAGCCCGGTTGAGTACCCGTGAACATGGCGCGATGGATGTATATTTTGCAGCAACGAATATCAGTTTTTTCTTACCATCAACTGGTCGTGTGTTGTTTGTTAGCTAAGAATGTGTTTTTATTAAAATCTTGTCTGTTAGTTAAGAACGTAGGGAAGTCTGCTTTTTCCTGCAGTGTCGCTGGACCTTGCTGGTGCTGCTTTTTAGATATGTGATTCACATATGATAGCAGATTCACAATGATAGTGTTGGTTGCCACGGTAGCTAATCATATTGGTTTAAATTTGGGAGTTCTAATGCATAACTCATATTTTTCATATTCGGTTGAAATTTGGGAGTTCTAATGCATAACTCACATTTGTTCCATCTGGACTATTTCAGATACTGTATGTTCCCTGAAGCAGAGCACTGGATTCAAGATTTAAGGCTGCAAGGCATGTCTACCACAGTATACAATTAATTTGGATTGTATTGAAGAAAGATCTTATGCATACAATATATATGCATCACCTGGTTCAAATATTTTACCAACTGTGTATGAATGTTAACTGAAAGGAGAACGGATATGCAATAAATCTGGCGTCGACCCTGGTTGGTATCAACCAAATATCAGGCACGATGTTGTGCTGCTTCGAATTGATACTGGGCTATGGTTAAGCAGTTAGCTCATTTGTGGATAAGTAGGTCTTTTCATAGACTTAATTACTGTATTTGAGTCCCATGAATTGCCTACATATAAGAGATTCGTTTTGTATTGTGTTGAACATTGAGAAAAATAGCGTTGCGGCATGTTTTCTGTAATATGTTAACTGAAACAATGCTCTGGATTCATATGATCATATCATCTGGATTATAAAGTTTTTTAACAGTGGATGTGATATTCTCGTTAATGGCCACAACCAATCAATATAAGTTGTAATAAGGATATGGCCCGTCACATAAGCCGTATAGATTTCGCAGTACATTTGTCCACTTATTAAGACAACTAAATCAACAGCCAAATGTGGCATTTTGAGATTCAAATACCAAGTCTGCTAAACAACATTTCTTAATAACATAGTCTGATTGCAAAAGAGAACATACAGTCTCTTTGGATGCAATTTAAAAAAAATGGTTCGCAAGCACAAGCATAATTTGGAAGTTGTATCCGTAAGAGATAATAAAACAGATGTACATTCGCAGGTACAACCTTCTTAAATTGAAAGGGATTGCAAAAAGCCAGTATAACTGAATGAATTCCAGCAACTCATATGTTTTATAAAACGAATTGCTCAAAATAAGCTATACACATTAGTGAGAAATACTGCATGTCCGAATTTGTAACCACAAATGTTCAACAAAAGGCTATGACTTCACAAAACATCACTTCCTAAACCATGTTCTAGAAATTACAGATTCACTGATCTTACACATTACCAAAACCAAAAAAGCATGGGACACGACACAGGTGGACTGTTCACAACAACAAATTCAGGCAGAAGAATTATCCGAGATGTCGATGATAATGGGAGCAACTGCTCCTAGCATCTTCTTGCCGTCATTCGTGTTTACCTTGTGATGCTGAGTTTCCAATTCTTTTGTCTTCGAAGGTGGTGTTGTATCATCACAGAACTTCATCCTCTTCACCTTTTGTGTTGCAACGGGTGATTGGTGCCCCATTATTTCCACCTTCGTCTTTATACCACACTAACGAGCTTCACCATATAGTCCTTCCTCCTCATCGAAAGACAAATCAATTAGAGGAACAACATATTTGCTTGACACGGTTTCTTCAGAACCGTATTTGGAAGCAACGGCCATATCAGGCAACCTTCAAAAATTCCTACAACAACAATTGAAAGCTTATTTTCGTGTGACACTAAAAAAAATAAGGGGAGGGCTATTTAAGTTGTATGGAAGAAGGCGCTAAATGTTACCACCTACTAATAATAAATAGTTGTCAATCAATGTTGTCCAATTGGACTTTGAAATGAGGTGTTCTGTCCTTGCAGCTCCTGCAATCCCAAATCAGTATCCAAAACTTAGCTCATTTAATACACATGATGATTGTAGCACAACATTATTCTTTTTGACAGTAGGAAAACCAACAAAGGAAGACAATTGGTGCAACATAGAATGATTAACAGTAACAGTGAGTTATATAAAGTTTACCTACGTTGCTTGACTCATCTGCCGAACGTGGTGTGGTTTGTTACTAATGCTGGATAGATAACAATCTTGCATAACATCGGGTGATGTTATGGGAAGAGAGGTTCAGGCTTTAACTACACGAGAGGATTCAGATCTGCCTGCTCATGCCTTATCGGGTGTCGTAGTCGAGTTGATGCATTTATGAATCTTTAGTTAAGGAAATAATTATATAAACTACAACTAATTTATGGAACAACAATTAAAAGGGTAGATGACTATATACCTTCTACTCTGCGTCGTAGGCCGCTTCATCTACTTTCACATATTCTTTTAAAATACCGCTAACAAGATGCGTTGAGTTGTTGGTCTCAGTCTCTGCAAAAAAAGACAAGTCAACATTAGATTGCGAGAGAATCTGGCAATGTAATTAGACAATGTGAAGGGATTACATATGCCACTTATTTACCTCATTTTGGAACAACCAATTTTCAGAACGCTGGCTGGTTACACTGATCTTACGTTGTATTCACAACAATTTTTTATAAATATATACATGTTATGGGTTAACAAAAATCCATTCGTTACTTACACAGTCAGTTACAACAGAAGCGTACTGCTAACCCAGCATACATTGGTGCGTGCATACATCAAAAAACAACTCAAAACAGTGTACTAAAACACAAACTACTTTTTCCATTCTACTCTTCATCATTAAGTTGCATATCCGCAATTATTTGTCCAATCTCCTCGACTACTTTCTCCATTCTGGCAGCATGGTTGTGTATCTCAACTGCTAAATCTCATAACACCTTTACCAACTTCTGTGAATTCTTTGGTTGACGGGGTCTTGATGTTGAAGTCGTACTTGGTTTTTCACATTCACATTTTTCTTCGACGCGTGTTGCATCCGGTGCTTGCAAGAATGAACGAAAAGCTTCTTCTGCATCTTTAATGGTTTCATAGCCTTTGTAACAGGA
This sequence comes from Dorcoceras hygrometricum, assembly GCA_001598015.1. Taxonomy (NCBI): domain Eukaryota; kingdom Viridiplantae; phylum Streptophyta; class Magnoliopsida; order Lamiales; family Gesneriaceae; genus Dorcoceras; species Dorcoceras hygrometricum. The sequence continues at coordinate 264,569 of KV010146.1, read as the reverse complement.
TCCACGGAAACCACAAACTTGTTTGCTAGCTTCAGACCATTTCTCGTACACACCGGGTTCTCGTCCAACAAAAACTACGTACGATTTCGGCTGACAACCACCACATTATTTTAAGCAAGTATTTGTTATCTCTAGATATATCATGAAAGCATATAAGTCAAACAATTTCTATCACGTAGATAATGAGCACTGACAGGGACCATAACTTCTCCCTATGGATATTAGATATACAATTTACTGCATTTACTTAAGAAAATATTATTGAGAGAATAAAATACACGGTACATGTTAGAAGCAGTTACAAGATTTCAATGACAACGAGACATTACATGCGCAAAGTTGTAAGGGCACAAAGTCATACTCGCATTAAGGCTTTCATAAAACAAACAGAAAAGTGAAGGTACGAAATACACCATTTTGCACTTGGCCTGAGGGTTAATAACACGATGAGTATGCCACGATCGTTGTGTCACGGTGCAATGTTTGAACAGATTTCCAATTTGTCATGATAATGTAAGCATATCATAGGAAATGTTATAACAGTACACGTGGCGACGACAAACCAACATAGATCTAAAAAAAACAGTCTAAATTAAACGCGTTATATAAGCATCAATTTCACGAATCAAACTGCAATTTCACAGAAGCATGTAAGCTATTCAAATCATTTGCTTCACAAATAAATGCAATCTATGTAGCATACATCAATCTTTAATATTTTACTTTTTCCCAACAAAATAGCACGGTCGAATTGCAATACACTTGCATTGTCAAGTATGGAAAAGAGCAATGTCAAGCAATACAGTTGTTGTTGTCCTATCAATTTTTTCCGCAACGTCAAGTATGGAAAAGAGCAGAAATGCGTTCTCTATATTCTTCTTCTCCCTTACTTTGTTTTTCACGAATGAGTACACTAACGCCGAACTACTGTCGAGGGAATCAAATCAGAATCCTATATGAACGTATGTCTTCTCAAAGTTCTATGTGAATTCCGAACCCATTAACAGCCGTATCACAGTAAACAAAACAATACCGTAAAACTGGAAAAATTGAAACGAATCAGAAGGAGAACACATGTGAAAACAATTGAGGACAACATACAACCGTCGACTATGAGTGAATCGAAATGAAGTGAACATGAGCTCTGAAAAAACTAACCTGTAAACCAAAAAGCACTAATGTGAGACCTGGAAATTGTATTAAGGATTAATTGTTGAATTAATCGGGTTTTAGTGATTTCTGGTGATTCAGATTTCAATTTGTATGTTTGGGTTGTATTTTCGGGTTGAGTATCGTATTTGGATCATTTCTGGAAGTTTTAAGATTTTCGAAATTTTGGTGGAATCTGGTAAGCTTTGATGACGTCAGCATTACATGTTTGCTTAGCGTTATGACGTAAGCGTTGCTGCTCGAGAGATCTGCTCGGGTTCGTGAGGAATCTATTCCACGGGAGGTGAGATCTGGGCGCTTTATGTTGTGGCGCGCTTTTCTTGAAACGCAGTCGTATTATGAAGTCTGGTTTGAGAGATCTGGTATAGCGTGGTGTGAGATCTGATCCTAGCACGACGTCGTTTTGATTTGCGTATTGGTGACCAGATCCCAGCGTTCGACCAGATTTGATGGCGTATGCAGATTTCTTCCATTGTGCGCGTGCGGCTAGTATAGCGAACAGATTTGGTGACGTAAGCAGCTTTCTCCGTAGTGTAATGCGACGTCGTTTTGGGGATTTTAGTTGTGTTTTAGCGCCTGCGTTGGTTTTGTGAGGTCTGTTGCGCATTCGAAGCTTTGAAAGCTGGTTCTGTCGGTGGATTAATTTAGCAGATCTCTTACGCTTATAAATAGAAGTGTTGGCTTCGTTATTTCCAATCAGATCCTATACTTAGTCTTTTTCCCGATATTCGACTCCTGTGTTTCAAACCCTTGTCACTGTTCACCGTAACCTTCTCCGGCCTATTCCCGTCGACTCCGGTCACCGTTCTTCGCGCTTGAGGTAGCGTTGGACTCCTCTTGAAGAGCTCTTTCATCCTATACTAATCTTGGAAGCTACGGTTGTCCCGAGAGAGATAGCGAAGAGGCAGAAGTTCTTCCCTGTTCGTGTGTTTGTGCGTGCAGGTAGTTCCCTCGATTTTGTTGGTTAAGATCTCGTTCCTAGTTGTTGTTTGAGCTTCATGTTAAGACGTTTAAGGATGATAGTTAGCTGGTTGAGTTGTAGCTCCCAGCCGTGTGTTTGGAATTGTTTGGCCGTGAGTTTCTGTGCGTAGGCTGAGAATTGTATGTGGTATATTTTAGCAGGTTTCGACCAGCTTTCTTGGGCCTTGAATTGTGGTAATTATTGCACAGAATATAAGGTACGGATCTTGAGCTTATAAATGCAGCGTTTGATGGCTTGGATGAAATGGTGGTTGCTTATAGGATGACTGCCGTGTGCTTATTGCCTGTTGAGGCTGTCGATCTATGAGTTGGCTTTGATTTATGTGTGGTATACATGCTGTTGGTATTGTTGCTGTGCATATGTTAATATGCATGTTATACCAGCATTGCATACACGCATTTGCATTTCTTTCCAGCTTTTGCAGCCATCGTTGGTTTGTTGTTGTTATTCTATGCTTCCAGGATGCGATCCCTGTCGGGTATTGTTAGCCCTATGCGCCGAGTGGACCTGTTGAGGCTACCACAGTTCATAGGTTGGGCAACGGCAGTTCTGGGTAGCTCCCACACTTCTGCACTCACCGTGGCCACAGATCTGTTGCAGATTCCTTTTGAGCTATGCATTCCTTTCTTTGGCTTCCTCTTTTGGTTGTTGTCCCTCATATCATGCATAGCATCTGCATTTTATTCTTTGCTGTTTATTGCTGATTTATAGTTGCTCTCCGTACTGGGGTTTAACCCCATGTCCCTCTGGAGCTTGGTTTGTTTCCTTGTTTGTGTTGTTTTCAGGAAACCCGAGTTTTACAGCTGGTCGTGGTTTTAACCCAGCTGGTGGTGCCCCAGGAGGTGGCTAGTGTGTCCCAGTGCGTATAGCATACTTATATTTATGTATCAGTCTGGTATGCCAGGGGATGCCCTGTGCTTTGTTGTTGTATTCAGTATTTGGAGTTTGGTACATGTCTATCTTGTGTTGTATGCCTTACTGTATGTTGGCAGATCACCTTGTTGGTTTTAAACTGGGACCTTATTTTGAGTATCGCATTAATTTAAATTATATCGTTTTAAACCGTCGGGCCTAAAAGCGAAAATTTTACCCACTTTTGTTAAGCTTCCGCATGTGTTTGTCTGATTTGAGCACGAGGCCTGACATTTTTGGTATCAGAGCTTAAGTTGGGATAAGCTCAATTCATTTGATCACACTTGAGTCTAGGCACAGTGTTGCGTATTGCATGTGCTTGACTTATATGACTACGTGCTGCATATTTTGTGTTATATGCTTTCTTTGCTGTATCTGTTCTGTTTTTCCTTATCCTGTTGAGTGTTTTAGATGCCACCTAGACGTCGTGGTCGTAGTAGGGGTCTCTTCCAGGAATCAGGAGGACAGAATGAGGATCAGTCTAGTGCGCCTAGTCATACTCTTGAGAGTAGTGGAGAGGAGGAGGCTGCAGCTCCGCCGGCTCCGGTAGAGAGAATGGATGTGGTCATAGCTCGGTTTCAGAGGATGAGTCCTCCTATCTTCAATGGTGATGAGTCGAGTGAGGACGCGGATTCTTGGCTCCATAGCGTCATTCATCTGTTTGATCGAGCCCAGTATGACGACGATCTCCGGTTGAGGTTGGTGACCTTGTTGTTGAGGAAAGCAGCCGAGCGTTGGTGGCGAGGTGCATCTAGTACCTTACTGGAGGCTGGAGTTGGTATCTCTTGGGGCAGTTTTTGTGAGACCTTCCGGAAGGAGTATGTCCCTGATTCGTATGTGGCTGCCCGTGAGCGGGAGTTTGAGTTTCTGGAGCAGGGCTCGATGACTGTACGCGAGTATGCTCGCAAATTTTCTGCATTGTTAGCAAATTTGATTCGTTTGATGCTTTGGGATTTCGATTGTATAGTTGGAATGGATGTGTTGTCCAACTATAGGGCCTCCGTGGATTGTTTCCATGGGATCGTGCGCTTTAGGCCTTTGTCTGGCGAGAAGTGGGACTTCTACGGCCAGGACTCTAGATCGAAGATTCCGTTGATTTCCGCGATGGAAATGTTCAGTTTGCTGTCTTTGGGAAATGCTGGCTTTATGATCTACGCTGTGGATGCGTCTTCTTCTTCAAGTGTTCAGCTTAGCGACGTTCCTGTGGTGCGACACTTCCCCGACGTGTTTCCGGAGGAGATTCCTGGTTTTCCTCCACGGCGGGAGATAGACTTTAGCATAGAGTTGGTGCCTGGCACAGCTCCGATTTCTCGTGCCCCGTATCATCTAGCGCCTGCGGAGTTGAGAGAGCTCAAGGTTCAGTTAGATGATTTGCTGGAGAAGGGTTTTATTCGCCCTAGTATGTCACCATGGGGAGATCCCATTTTGTTTGTGAAGAAGAAGGATGGATCAATGAGGATGTGCATTGATTTCCGACAGCTGAATAAATCCACTGTGAAGAATAAGTACCCGTTACCGAGAATCGATGATCTGTTTGATCAGTTGCAAGGTTTTGCGGTGTATTCTAAGATTGATCTTCGTTCCGGGTACCATCAGCTCAGAGTGAGGGAACAGGATGTCGCAAAGACTGCGTTTCGTACGAGGTACGGACATTTTGAGTTTCTCGTGATGCCGTTTGGGTTGACAAACGCGCCGGAAGTCTTCATGGATCTGATGAACCGAGTCTTTCGAGAGTTCATAGATCAGTTCGTGATTGTTTTTATAGACGACATCTTGGTTTACTCGAAGACTCCGAGGGAGCACAAGGAGCACTTGGAGATGGTTCTTCTAAGGTTGAGAGAGCAGCAGTTGTATGCGAAGTTTTCCAAGTGCGAGTTCTGGTTGCAACGCGTTGTATTTCTGGGTCATATCATTTCAGCAGATGGCGTTTCTGTGGATCCCAGTAAAGTGGATGCTGTGTTAAACTGGGAGCGACCTAGAAATGTGTCTGAGATTCGTAGTTTCTTAGGTCTGGCTGGCTATTATCGTCGTTTTATTGAGGGGTTCTCATCTATAGCAAAGACGATGACCCAATTGACCCAGAAAGATAAACGGTTTATTTGGACTGAGCAGTGTGAGAATGCGTTTCAGCTACTCAAGGAAAAGTTAACTACTGCGCCTGTGTTGGCTTTGCCATCCGGATCAGGTGGTTTTGTTGTTTGTTCTGACGCTTCGCTAAATGGATTGGGTTGTGTGTTGATGCAGAATGGTCGAGTCATTGCGTATGCCTCGCGGCAGTTGAAACCGCACGAGACTCGTTACCCAGTTCATGATTTGGAGTTAGCAGCAGTGGTCTTTGCGTTAAAG